>CM060950.1:311621792-311830225 GCA_030765055.1 Mantis religiosa
AAAATTTAGACGGTCTTAAATATAGCAAATCGACATCAACAGCTGAGTTCATGCTCACCATCTTGACTATTTACAGTTGTTAAGGACTTAACATTAGAAATTCGGTTTGTTAGTTTAACATGAGATTTAACACGAGTGTTACGCTAACACTTGTTGGTGAAATACAATTTTTGTTTTATCTATTGCTAAACTGGTGTTAAGTCTTAACATTTGTTGGTGAAATCGGGCAAAAATGTTGTTTTAAATTTTCAAACTTGAAGCAATCTCCTGCTGTCTCGCAAAAGTGATTTATGTTGGCTGCAGCTTCGTTCTACTGCACATGAAGTGATTGGAGCGTGTTTAAAATTCAGTATGTCAGCAGGAGATATATCTGATTCTAGTTTTATATTTGACGAACCACTTAAGATTGCACTTATTTTGCACATTTTCTCAAAGCCTGGATTTTTTAAAAACACGTTGTTCATTTACACTTGACAAGATCAGTGCACATTTGAGTTCATGAATTATTTTTTTTTTTTTTTTTCAGAATATCAATGTTTTCAGGTAATGTGAGATTATTTTGTAGTTTCTGAATTGGTTTTGTTATATTACAACAATTTGATTGAATGTAACACAAATCATTTTCACACAGTCGTCACTCAAGGATTTCAGAACTTTAATAGAGGCAGCACTTTCCGAAATAAAAGAATCCACCACACTCTTGATGGCTTCATAGTTCTTCAAGTAATACTCCACAGCACCCAACCATGTGCCCCATCTGGTTAGTACTGGTCGCGGTGGCAGATGTACGTTGGGATACATTTCCTCAAGAGTTGAATTCTGCTGGGGGCTTTCATGAACAGTTTCTTTCCACAAGAAATTAATTGGTCCACTTTTAGAAAATTTACCCTGATTGTTTCTGCAATACGATGTAAAGCATGCGCTGTACAGCTTAAGTGGATCATTTTCGGAAATAAAACCCTTAAAGCTTGCGCTGTTTTAATCATGTGGGAAGCTGCATCAGCAAAACTCTGTCAAGTTTAATACCACTAAACCACAGGACACCCATTGCATCGTTAAATCACTGTGCAACTGTTTTGTTATTGCATTTTTCCATTACTTAACACGACAACAATAAACGTTTGGAAGAGGTCTCACTGTTCATGGAGCCAATCACAACATTGCCGATACATCGTCCTTCTACGTCTGTACTTTTTTTTAACTTCGCAATTGTAGATCTTGCTTCTTTAGGCATATTAGAACCAGACCAGTTTAACAGATAAACACTGAGTGAAAGGGTGGTTTGATTCTGAATTTGAGGAAAAGATATACAGCTACACGTGACACCAACGTTTGGAAAGAGAAAGAAATACTCGCCATCTCTTTCTAGGCTAGAAAAACCAGTGGCGGATGACACTACTTCCTCTGTCCCATTCTCCAAATTTGGTTCTTGATCTTCCTCAGGAGCAATATAAATCACTAGAAAATGGATTTTATAGATATTCCTGGTAAGAAAAAGAGTCAACAAGTTTTCAAATTCTAAAAAGCGTTTAGTACGTTAACATCCAATGCTTCCAGAGTAACAACGCCACTGATGTCTCCTTGCCCTGATACCAGCGTAGGTAATTAGTGAGTACAATTGGACTTTAACTGGGACCACTTGAAGGTGGAAAACGCAGGTATTACCACAAATAATTTTATACAAAGGTAGTAGAAAAAGTGTCTAATTATATGTACCTTGTACCCTATTGTAACTGTAAGCTTATTCTTATTACCACATTTTTGTCACGAAAGCGAATCTTCTGTATAGTTTTTCTCTTAAGAGTAATATATGTACAAATATTGCATTAAAATCACTAAATATGGACAAATATTAATTTTACATAGAAATATCTACTAATGTGAAAAATATGTAAAATAAATTTGTTTAATTTGAATAGAGGACCACATGATCGATGGACATCAGTTAAAAAAGTGAGTCTATCAGTGAAATTAAGAAATATGCATTTACATATAAATCCTAGCCATGATTATTATAGAGTAAGCTTACCCTGCGACTTGCAGCATTTAATACGATACAAGCGGAAAGGTAGTGAGTAGCATCATAATTAGGCGTAATACTTGCATACCGCCTTGTTTAGGAGTTACAGGGGTAAGCTTAAGCAGTGTACACTTACAAATTCCACACGTATCGGATTACTGTGAATAGGCTACTTCCACGGGGGCAATGACCCCCGGGGACAGTAAGTACACAATATCGCAAGTGCCGAAGGAGGAAATACGATAGTACCAGACGTGGGAATGGAAACAGACATAATCACTAACTCATTACTGATTAAAATTCCAGAAATAGACACACAGCTTTTACCAAAACAGAAGACGAATCACGAACAGTCGAATGGGTCGCCATCAGATCAAAGCACGGCACCAACCACCAAACTTAAACAACCTTTACGATACGTAACAACGGATCAGGGGCCATTTTTTGTGATAATACGTAGCAACAGCAAAAATATTAGTGGCTTTCACCCACTAAAACTAGGTAAATGGCATGCGTAGGGAGTGACACACAGTCATAAATCAGGATTTAACTAGCTAGAAGTCCATTTTGCGACAGCACAATACGCAAACGATTTCTTGAAATCGAACTATGATAACATTCACAACACATACTCAACATACCATTTTACAACTTATTTGTTACGGGAGTAATTAGAGGAGTGGACTCAGATATGGAGTTAGATGAACTACGTACACATTTGCAAACAACGGGACAACTCCCCGTGCACCATGCATACCGATTGAATAGAAGAATACAGTCAAATGGGGAAACCCAATATGTACCCACACGGTCTATCAAGATCACTTTCAGAACCGAAACATTACCGGAACATGTATACCTGTATTATCAACGCTTTGCCGTAGATCCCTTTACACAGTGAGTAGTAATATGTAGCAATTGTGTTAAATTCAACCACCGTGAATAGTAGACGATGCCTGCGTTGTGGGCAGACACGCGTGGAGGGACAATCAGACTGTCAAACAGATAGGCCACGATGTGTAAACTGCAAACAGGAACACACAACAACGGACAAACAACACTGCCTAGCGTACAACTTAGAAAATCAAATTGTAAGCACCATAGCTAAACTACCATATCGAGGTATGAGGCACGACAAATGGCGTCAGGAAATATAGCATATGCAGACATAGTTAAACGTTCCGGAGACAATTCGACAAGAGAGGAAAGGCAGGACAACTATCCTAGATTATCGACCCGAACGGACCAGTACGGACCCCGCTACCCTCCAGCGGGTGACAGGGTATCCACGCAGAATAGCTCTACAAAACGCAAGTGCCTGGCATCACAAACAGCTACCCCACCAGAGTGGAGATCAGCGTGCTGGGCTCCACATGGTCGGCCGCGCCGTGGCTCAGTGGTTAGACCGCTTGGCTGTCACCAAGGCGGCCCGGGTTCGATCCCAGGCAACCGCAAATTGAGATTTGTGGTGGACAACACGGCGCTGGGGCGGGTTTTCTCCGGGACCTCCGGTTTCCCCCGCCATCTCATTCCACCTGTGCTCCATCTTCATCTCATGTATCATCAGTGTCACCGCCTGCGGTGCCGTATGTAGTAAAAGCGGGCGTTAAACACTACACACACACGCTCCACATGGTCGCTGGCCATTAGAAGCAGCAAGACCAACACTGACGCGGGTGACGACCAATATTAGGGGGCAGATCAGGAGTCCAAGGGCCTTGGACACGGCGATGCTGGACGAGGCCGCGCTAATACCCAGAGAGAAGTCCCGAGAGGGACAGGTAGGGGCACGAGAAACAATGGTGACAGAACAGGGAAGGAGTGGACCTACGGGAGAACAGCATATAGATACTAGATTATTGCAACAATTATTCGCGAATTTAATGGAATAAGCACCGGACAACCTGCTACACACATTAATGGGGTTACAAACCCATTTACATTTATAATTAACATAATAACCCAGAATATGTCAGAGTTCACAGTGTTATACTGGAACGCCAGAAGCATTACTAGCAAAATAGCTGAGTTCCAAACATTTCTAGCGCGAACACGGCCGCAGGCGTTCATCATTGTAGAATCATGGTCACAGACCCACCAACGATTTCGAATCCCGGGATATAAAATATACCGTACGGAGAGACAAACACACGGAGGGGGGGGGTGGCCATCGGCATCCAAGATAATCTGGTCGTCTACAACTGGAAGACAGATATTCGTATACCACCACACCTGGAAGCAATGAGGGTTAATCTGGGTCATATCAACCTGTTATGCATCTATACGACGGGACGACAGTTGTCGAGAGAGGAATGGGAAATCGTGCTCACGCCAGTCACAACAAACACTTACTGTGGTGACTTTAACTTCCCTGATTTACATAGCCTTAGTGCACAATCCCCCAGGGGCCTCCTTCGGTAGGTACGGGGTCCCGAGCCAACAGTCTCCCTCGTGTGGGCTCCTCTTCGTGGTTGAGGGAGACGGTCAACAGGCCCACCCACGTGTAGGCCGTGCGTGGAGACCCGTGTCGGTGGAAAGGTTTGTTCTGGTGGTTGAGGGATGCGTATCTGAGCTCGTAACAGTGTTTTTCTGAATTCGGGGAGGATGCGCATTTCTAATACACTACTTTGGCTTCTGCTTCGCCTAAACGGGAGGTTAGGGACTAACCCACCCCTAATCAATCGTCCAGGACTAGGTATTGTCCCGCCCTCCAGGGTGAGTGGGACGGCGAGCTCGCTATATCCCCTGTGTAGCTCTCTCATCCCAGTGGGATGACCCCTTGTTGGGCTCCGTGGTGGGTGGGGAGCACTGGGGGATGAAACATACTCTAACTATTATGTTAAACCCTACATTAAATAAAAACTCAAAAAAGTGTGGTAGCAAAGGAAAAGAAGTAGTCGAGTCTTGTGGTCCTCGCTACTTGGTAATCAGTCGAAATGAAGAAGGTCAGAAGTTTACGACAGTGAACCCTTTTACCATCCAGAGGGGATTAGACGAAATTGCTGGTCCTGTCAAGTCTTGCATACGATCGCGAAACGGCACGCTTCTGGTTGAGGCGCATTCTAACTCTCAGGCAGCATCATTATTGAAGGCAAGGATGCTAGGCAGTTATCCTATAGCCGTTACAGTACATAAGACCCTGAACTCCTCGCGCGGGGTGGTAACCACCCGTGCGTTGGACGGTATGTCCAAGGAGGAGATTCAGGAGAACCTAAAAGACCAGGGTGTTACTTGTGTGTACCAGGTACAGCGCAGAGAACGTGGGAAATTGTTGCCTACTCGTACCCTGTTCGTTACCTTTGACAGGGTAGATCTTCCTCAAAAGATTAGGACAGGATATGAGAGTATTGAGGTTAGGCCGTATATACCAAACCCCCTGCGGTGCTACAAGTGTCAGCGTTATGGTCACACTAGTCAGCTCTGTAACGGATCTCCAGCATGCGTCAACTGTGGTTTGGCATTACACGATGGTGAGTGCTCCTCGCCCATTAAATGTATAAACTGTGCCGGGGGGCATCCATGTCGTTCCAAAAACTGCCCACGATATGTGGAAGAAAAGGCAATACAGGAAATCCGGGTTAAGGAGAAGGTATCGTTCTCGGACGCCCGGAAACTCCTGCGTACTCGCCTGCTCTCCGTCCCCAGGTCCGGTACTTATAGCTCTGTCCTAGCGAAGCCTGTTCCTAGAAAAGAAATTGCAATGCAAACCTGCGCTGCAGGTGAGGCTACCATCTCAGACAGAGTTCTTGTCCCGACACAGTTACGGAAGTCTACAAAACCATCACCAGTGTCGGCAAATACATCGCCTAAACGGACGAAGGAAAGTAAAACCTCAGCCCCGTCCCCAGCCAAACCTTCGACTTCTACATCTAAATATTACAAGCCTGTAATATACGATCCACCGCCTAAAGTATTTAAGACCAGTTACCAGGACTGATTTCCTTAAAGATTTGACCCGTATCCCCAGAAAGAAGGAAGCCTTTAGGAAATCCCGAAGCTCTTCTTCTGAAGAGCTTTCTGGTGATGATTCGGATCGACGACTGCCATCTTCGTCGATCTCTGTGTCCAATAAATTTGAAGCCCTCGAACCTAAGTTCTCTTTAGGGAAAGGGGCCTCCTCCGCCGAAGAGATGGACCAAGAGGATACGGACCAAATTGCAAGAACGGCAACAAAAAAGCGCCAGGATAAACCGGATGAAAAAGGTGTTAGCCCTACACCGAAGAAAAAGTGTAAATTGATTCGGCCACCCATGAAGTCGTCTTAATGTAGACTACCTTTACATCTTATATCCCATAGTTCCAATGGCTATCCTACAATGGAACATACGAGGCTTAAGAGCACATCGACCAGAACTGGAACTTTTGCTCAGTAAGCATAACCCCTTGTTGGTATGCTTACAAGAGACTAAGCTACGACCACAAGACAACTTTAAAATCAGAGGCTACACACCACTGAGGTGTGATGTTGGAACAGAAGAGGGCATCCCTGCTCACGGGGGCACTATGATGCTCCTCAGGGATGACGTATTTGTAGATCCGTTACAGCTACAATCTGTAGCTGTAAGGATTAAGCTGCCATCAATCGAATTTTGCATTTGCAATGTATATGTACCACCATCAGATGACCTCTCGCTAATTGACCTTGAAGATCTGGTTTCACAACTCTCAACGCCATTTCTAATAGTGGGAGACTTTTATGCCCATCACCCACTTTGGGGCTCAAATCGGGCATGTTCGAGAGGCAACCTCATTGCAAAATTCCTGGAGAGCAATAACTTGGTTCTCCTGAACACCGGAGAGCCAACATCCTCTCAGACGCGTTTAACACCTATTCGCACATCGATTTGGCAGTGTGTTCATCCCAGTTAGCTGTTTCATTACAGTGGAATGTCATCTCTGATTTACATTCCAGCGACCACTTTCCATGTCTTCTTAGTCTCTTAGCTCAAGATGTGTCTCCCTCACGTATCCCTAGATGGCGCTTTAATCGTGGCAACTGGAACCTTTACACACAATTGGCGATTTTTGAATACAACGAGCACGATTCTGTGAATGATTTAGTTGATCATCTCACAGAGAAAATTCTTTCCGCTGCAGAACAGTCTATTCCACGTTCGGCTACCCAACCCGGTCGATTTCCTGTCCCATGGTGGACCAACTACTGCCGGAATGCTATTCGTGCTCGTAGACGTGCTCTAAGGGTATTCCAACGACACCCTACCCTAAGTAATCTAATTGAGTACAAGAAAGCGCGTGCAAAATCTAGGCAAATAATTGAGGATAGGAAAAAGACCTCAGGGAAAAACTTTGTATCATCTTTTAACAGATGTACACCTTCATCTGTTGTATGGGATAAAGTAAGGCGCGTGGCCGGGAAATCAACCCACCTGCCAATCGCTGGTCTGGAAACAACTGCAGGAGTTGTTGATCCGTTTGTCGTGGCTAACACCTTCGGCTGTGCTTTCGCTCGGGTGTTTAGCTCCAGTAATTATACTCCTGAGTTTATCTCAATTAAGACTCAGGTAGAATCTCAAGGTTTCGTGTTTAGTTCCAAAAACCTTGAAGATTATAACCGCCTCTTCTCCTTGGCAGAGTTAGAACACGATCTTTCACCATCGCGACTGTCAGCATCAGGACCGGACGGAATCCACGTTCAAATGTTACATCTCTCACCTGAAGGTAAGGCGTTCCTGCTCGAGGTCTATAACCGTGTTTGGGTTGATGCCACGTTTCCGGACAAGTGGCGAGAAGCCACCATTATACCTATCTTGAAAGCTGGCAAGGACCGTCACCTCCCTTCTAGCTACCGTCCTATTTCCCTCACCAGTTGCGTATGCAAGGTGATGGAACGCATGATAAATGGGCGGTTGGTATAGTGGCTGGAAACACACAACCTACTGAATAACATCCAGTGCGGTTTTCGACGACGCCGTTCAACAGTGAATCATCTTGTGTCCATGGCGACACAGATTATGAACGGATTTCTTAAAAACTGTCGAACAGTAGGAATATTTTTTGACCTCGAAAAGGCTTATGATACGTGTTGGCGGGCAGGGTTGCTACGTACTCTGCACACCTGGAATATACGTGGACGCCTACCACTCTTCCTTCAGGAATTTTTTAAGGACCGCGTATTCCGAGTAAGGGTTGGCTCGGTTCTTTCGAACTTTTTTGTTCAAGAGAACGGTGTACCACAGGGATCGGTACTAAGTATTACGTTATTTGCTATTGCGATTAATTCTATCTCGAAATGTGTACCTCCGGGGGTCTCGTCATGCCTATTTGTTGACGACTTTGCCGTCTACTGCACATCTCAGCGCACTCCGTTTTTAGGGCGCCGTCTTCAGACCACCTAGGACAACCTTAAGGGTTGGAGTTTAAAAAACGGCTTCCGATTCTCCGCTGAGAAAACCACCTGTGTTAACTTCTGGCGTCAGCAGAGTCGACTACCTCCAAGGCTCCGGCTAGGCGCTGATCTACTACCTTTTGCAGATGAGACGAGGTTCCTTGGATTGATATTTGATAGAAAACTTAGTTGTTGGTCGACGCATATAGCACAACTGAAAGCACGAAGTGACCGATCTTTAAATATCTTGCGGGTACTAAGTGGAAAATCGAGGGGAGCGGATCGTACAGTGTCATTGCGACTTTATCGCGCACTCATCCGTTCCAAAATAGATTATGGTAGTATCGTTTATGGCTCAGCACGACCATCTGTGCTGAAGAGATTAGACACAGTCCATAATTGTGGCATACGTATAGCAGTTGGCGCATTTCCAACGAGCCGAGTTATAAGCCTGTATGCTGAGTCTGCAGAACCTCCTCTGCAGTACAGGCGCAACATGTTACTAGCCAATTATGGCTGTGGACTTAATTGCATGCCCACACATCCATTGTTTACGCCGTTCTTTAATACCTTCATGGACGTGCGTTATAGGAACACTTCTATTAAACCAAAGCCACCTGGTTTTCGTTTCCGGGAGCTCCTTAGACTTCTTGATACTGAAATGCCCAAGATGTATCCTAGGGGGGAGAGGACATACCCTCCTTGGTTGTGCAGAGCGTCCCCGGTTGATCTGGGCATGACTAAATATGATGAATCTAGTCTATGTCTAGTATCCGCATATGTTTTTTAGAATTTTTATCGCGATATGAGGACCATTTTGTAATTTATACTGATGGCTTCAAGAGCTCAAATGGTGTTGGTTGTGCTTACGTGTGTGGAGCCGAACCGTATACATTCGGATTCCACACCAGCACTTCCATTTTTACTGCAGAGCTTTATGCAATATACCGGGCCATTTTACACGTACGTCGACGAAAGTTGGGGAACTGCTTAATCCTGAGTGATTCCCTCAGTGCACTTTAAAGCCTATGGCAGCTGTACAACTACCACCCTATTGTGTAGCGTATACAGGATGCCCTCCACGTTTTACACGCTTCTGGCGTTAATGTGGTGTGTGCATGGATCCCTGGTCACGTAGACTTGCGGGGGAATGAATGGCGGATTCAGCAGCCAAGACGGCTACCATGAAGCCCAGGGTTCGAGTACCATCTTTGACATCGGAAGACTTTAGGGTTGCGGAGAGCTGTTCAAACCTGCTGGCAGGAATATTGGTCCGCTCTCCGCAATAATAAACTTAGATCTGTCAAAGAACTTCCGATTCCCTGGGTTACCTCCTGTCGGTCATCTCGTCGCGAGGAGGTGAGTTTGGCTCGGTTATGAATTGGGCACTGCTTTTTTACTCATAGTTTTCTTTTTAAAAAGGAGCCTTCTCCACTGTGTCCGTTTTGCAATGAAGCGTTGTCTGTACGACACGTGCTGCTAGAGTGTTTTCACCTAGCAGACCTAAGGGCGTCTCTGCAGCTGCCGGTCAGCTTTGCAGATATGCTAGCGGACGATAACGCAGTAGTGGAGAAGGTTTTTAGATTCTTTTCTAGATTAGATTTTAGGATTTAGGGAATAGAATTGATGGCTTTTTAGATTATATTTCTATTGCTTTTATATTTTTTAACGCGTATGTATTTTTTGTAAGTATTGACATATTTATAGTGTTTTAGAGGAATTTATATCTGGCTTTTGCCATGACCAGTTTGTTTTAAAAAGGGCGCTGATGACCTCTGCAGTTGAGCGCCCTTATACTCATCATCATCATCATCATCATCATCATCATCATCATTTAGTGCACAACGTAGGTGCAGTCTGCCGCTGGTACAGATGGTCTCGACGTACGGCTGGGAGTTAATATCCGGACAATACACGACCCGACAAGGGAGACCGAGACAAACCGACACCACGCCTGACTGATTTTCGCGTCAGCGGACATAGCACCCACGGCTACAGTTAGGAAATACACTTACAAAAAGCCCGCCTCGGTAGCGTAGATGGTAGCATGTCTGCCTCAGTTCAAGAGGTCCCGAGTTTGAATCTCGGTTAGGGTGAGTTACCTGTATAAGGTTTTTACCGGGGTTTTCCGTTATCCTTACAGACGAATGTCGGGTAGCTCCATGGACCCTGGACAGATTTGAGCATCATTTCACCCATTTCATTCGCCGACCGATATGACTTAACGTTGGAGGACGTAAATTTACAAACAAACAAACACTTACACAATGGGCAGTGACCACTTCCCATTGATGATAAACATCGATGCCTCCGAACACAGCGGACCCCCAGCATATCAAGCGTGCAGAAAGGGAGGATTTGATCCACAGCATTTCCGCGAATATTTAATAAGGTCAATGGAACGTATCCAGGAGACGTCGGTGGAAAATGGAACATCCAGGAGACGTCGGTGGAATACGTACATTTAGAAAAAAACACTAAGGCAATACCTGGAAGACAACCGTCGGTGACATGGCGACGACAGTCCCGAATACCGGGACCTCCCTGGTAGACGCAGGAGTGCTCACGTCTGGTGGTGGAAAAACGACGAGCTTACGCACTATACCAGTGGGAGCGAACACGAGAGACGTACCTGACGGCCAAAAACACAGAGGCACGAGTACACCGTAAGATGCGACAGATCAAGAAAGCATCGTGGGCAACATACTGCGCATCTATTACCCCGAACACGCCGACGGCCGTCATGTGGCAGCGGCTTAAATGGTTCAAACATTCGAGAAACCAACAGAAACCATATCCAATAACGGGACAACATGAGTTGCAGGTACAATACTTACATCACATTGCACCGGGTGACGTGGTAGGAAGTACAATAAGAACCTCAGAACCGGCAGATCTGGAAGATTTTCTCCTGCGTCCCATAGTGGCACAGGAGGTCCTCAACCACCTACAAGGAACCAATGATATATCTACGCCAGGCGAAGATGGTATCACATACAAACCTCTAAAATCTATCTCCGAAAAGTGGTATCTATTGGCCAAAGCACACACACAAATATTACATGCCGGTTACCCTCCAGACTCGTGGAGATATGTAATAATACATCCAATCATGAAAGCGGGAGTTGAGGGTCTACATCCCACAGACTATCGACCCATAGGGATGCTGCTTACACTACGCAAATTATTTGAAGACATCCTGCAGGACAGACTAACGTTAGAAACCAGCTATGGGCGAAAACACAGTTCGGTGTCCGTAGGGGGCATGGGACAGCCTTCCCGATATACGTATTGACCACGATTATCCAGATGGCGTTCAGGACCAAAAGACAGATCCTGGCCCTTTTCTTGGATTTGTCCTCAGCATATGACCATGTCTGCATACAGCGTTTAACGGAACGTCTAGTAATATACGGGAAATCGGGGATCATTGGTAGACTCGTAGAAAACCTCTATATGCACCGACAAACTTCCCTGGCAACGTACATGAGAAACATAAACAGTTGGTCAACATCACGAGGCTTGATCCAAGATATGTTGGAGATATTATCTCGTCCACAAGGGTCACGCTTAGGATACTACAATTTGCAACGACATGGTGATATACACACCAATGTCACTGGGGTCGCAGACGTACAACAGTTTGAGGCAGACTGCAACAAGGTCGTCAAGTATCTAAGTGATATCGGCATGGAAATAAACTTCAAAAAAAACACACAGCGTGCATTTCCAGAAATCAATGCGTGTATTACAATACACATTGAGAATACAAGATCATGTAATCCGGCCAGAGCAAAGTATCAAATTTCTAGGGGTGCACTTACAACAGAACCAGCAATACACAACACATTATCATACATTGCTATCGAAATTGACGAAGGTGAAATTGATGTTTCGAGCAATGGCAGCAAACCATTGGGGTATGCACCCCGACTCATGCTTAAATTAATACCACCTTTAATACACTTCCGCCTTGAGTATGGATTATTAATGACACCAGCACCAACCGAGGGTGTGCGCCGACAAATGGAGTCCTTCTTCTACCAATTGTATCATATAGTTTTCAGTATCTCAGGACGACCAGCGAAATACCTCACCTTCAGGCATTTCCCCACATATGACATACAAGAAAGATCGTGGCAAAACGGATTGCGCTTTACAGCAGATCTGCTTACACACACAGGATATACTGCTCCCCAAACTGACTCGCCTAACCGAACTAATGAGACAGGAACGGGAAGAGGATGGACATCTTCACTGTACACTGACACGTTGTATAGTGGCATTTCAAGCTCTTACATACATCTACCGGACACCGACGTGGCCCGTGTACCTATTACATAACCACCATACGAATTACCCCTCAACATTAAAGTAGACACGCAGTATTTTAAGAGAATGACAGACTACGAACAGACATGGCAGGAATTTATATCACCAGTATTATCTACCAGGCGTGCACAGTCCCCAGGTGTCATATTCACAGACGGATCAAAAACAACAGGTACAAGTGCAGGTATCTATATATGGAATTCGGGACACAAAATGACATGACGACTGCATACAGCTACATCGATATATACGGCAGAAACCATAGCTGTATACGGCGCACTGAAATATATGCAAAGTCAGGGATCAACGAAAGTATTTATACACACCGACTCCCTTAGCTTATTAACAGCCCTACAGCAACCAGTGAAGATGCTAAAACGACCCATATATGAGATAATCATACGAAACCTGTTGGACATTTTACCGCCGACGACAGAGATAGAACTTATATGGATTCCGAGCCATGTAAGAATTCTAGGAAACGAGAGAATGGATGAGGCAGTGCGGGAAGCCACTATCAATAAACCGATATCAAACAAATACCTCATACCACCAAGACATAGCGAGGAATGTCTCACACAATAACACAAATACAACCCGCTCAGCCGGACAGGGTAGTAACGCCCTACGTACATTCATTAACACGCCGTATTTAACAAGGAAGGCGTTATTATATTTCAGTATTCTATTTCAAGTGGCATTAACACCGGTGTACCTCCTACGGATAGGGCGCCGAGATAACGACCTATGTGAATGTGGAAGAAGAGGTGATTTTAATCGCCTCTTCTTCGCTTGCCCAGTAAGACGTGCCGACGCCTTGAAATTGCTACACGACATAACCCGCATTCACCCTATGGGACCATATCAGCTCCCATCACTCCTAATACCCTACTCAGGGCCGATATGCAAGGCATTATTCCGATTTACAACGAGGACAAGTAAGATAACACTGCGTTTATGTATCTACACCGCGGAAATCAGAGCCTCCTGGATTCAACGTTATACTCAGACCATCAGACGCAGTAGCCGTCTGAATAGGCTGGCAGTAGCGTCTTAAAATTACCTAATAACAACAGCAACAACAACAACCACCCACATACTCACTAATGTGGACATAATACATACACATATGTGTAAAATTGATCTATGGTGTTAAAGTTTGTTAAATGCATAATTTCGGAATCCGGGATAAAAACACTAAATCAAACGGAATTATATAGTACTCTAGATATTTGCTTAAATGCCTAAAAAGGAAAATACAATAGAATTAGAGCATACGAATCATACTGATGTTAAAAGAGAGAGTGTTTCAAAATGTGAAATACTTCATGTTACAGATGATTTAACATATAATGAATTTTTTGAAAAGTACATGCTAAGAAATGTTCCTTGCATCATAAAATGTGCATCATTTTCTGACTGGAAGTCCAGAAAGGAATGGGTGGTAGATAATAAACCTAACTTCGAGCGCTTGAAATCAACATTTGGTAAGCGAACACAGTATTTTCAATAAGGCTTTGGCTAATTATTAGATTTAAATTTTCGCATGTCTTAAAATTATTTGTTTGTTTGACTTGCTTTGTAAACTCCATATCAAATTGAGGAGACATTGTCACTAATAGCCTCTTATTTAAAATGCAGTAAATCACCACGTCTGCTGAATACTTATATTCTCTGTTTAAGATATCTTACAGATAATTCTAACTTCACAAGCCTTGTTTGTTGTTGGTTGGTTCGTCCGTCCGTCTGTCCGGTCCCCATCATGAGCAAAGCTCAGGGACATTGAACATATCATACTTTTAAGGTAATTGCATGACTGCAGTAATATTCCCACCACTACTAGGACTTTCTCCCAATAAATCACTAGGATATGTCATATGCACATCATATGACATCTTACTGGCAACTTACAATGCTGTAAGTACTTTAAGTCTCAGGTTTCATAGTTTAGGTCAATTAATGGGCATTAATCCAAGTCAGTTGGAGAATCTAATGTAATTCTGGCATGTTGCCATGTTAGCTCAGTGGTTACAGCAACCTGATGGAGACCGGAAGATCTGTGGTTCAAATTCTGACTAGTGTTGAATTTTTCAGGATGTATCTCCCTTTCTAAACCTTGTTCTACACATGCCTAGTGTGAAAGAACATTTAAGTTCTAAAATAAGCTCTAAGGAACTTTCATTCATCTTTATTCATCCTTGGTATCTTGTACAAGATAATGGACACGTCAAGCACAATATTTACAGAATAACATTAACATAGTAACAGATACAACAAAATATACTAAAGAAATATATATATATATATATATATATATATATATATATATATATATATAAAATAGTAATTACAAGAATGGATAACATGATTTAAGAAAACAAAAATGTATAAAAGAACATACAAAATATACCATATTGCAGAAGAATTCAATCCAGTCCACCTTATTCTTCCTTGTTTAATTTTCACTACTATATTTGGTTGTCCAAATAGGCACTGTAACTCGAAGTTAGTCCGCATTCTCCATCCGTCCAAGTCCCCTATTGCTCCAAATATATTTCTCAAAATCTTCCTTTCCCACCGTAATAACCACTGTTTTTCTCTGGTTGTCAACACCCAACTTTCTGAACCATACATTATTATTAGTCTCAGTGCAGTTGTGTAAATTTTAATTTTAGTATTCCTACTGATGTTCCTTGATTTAAACATATCATCAAGAGCGTAGTGACTCTATAATTGAAAGCCATGCTTTTGTCTCGTTCTTTGTGTAAGGGCTTAACAATTATGTTCCATTTTTTTCTGTAAATAACCCTGACAAAAGAGAATAAAATTTAAATTTTTTTTGTTGTTGTTAACAAATGATGTTTTACCAGGTTCATACCAGCATCAGCAGTGTACCAGAATTTTGTCCTATAGGAGTTCTTTTAGATGCCAGTAAACCTACTACATGGAGCTGTTACTTTTAAGCATACTTAAAAATCTTTGGTCTGGGCCAGGTCTTAAACATGTGGCCTGAGGATCAGTGGCCAGCAACTAATCTACTGAGTCCTCAAGAGCAACTGTCAAAAGAGAATGATTATGTATATGACTAAGAAGCTTACTCAATTATGATACTAATATTTTAACAATTTGGTACTTATCTCATCCCAACCATGAGAGGTTTTGGTTTTTAATGAGGTAATAATGTTTGCATGAATGTTTAAAGTGTATCCACATCAGTTGCAAAGATATCTTTGTGTGAAATAGCTATGGGTATTAATGCTGCTTACAGATATTTTTGTCGTTAAAAGAATAAAGGCATATAAATCAGTGATCATACAAAGTTTTCTATGGTCTGGACCAAGGATATTAAAAGGACTTAAGAGTTTAAATTATAGTGCTGGCTTTAAAAATTCTGACAGTGACAGCAATGATTTTGAAGTACTAATTTAAATGATTGGTCCTTAAATTTGCAAGTGAGATTAAATGTAACACTTATGGACCCTGACCAATCATAACAGCTTTTAGAATTATAGTTGCATTATTAGCATTCATTACATTTTCAGATGAATTTAATCCTACCGAAATAAAGCAAATAAAAAGTAAGATTTAAAAAGTATATAGTCTTAACATGATTAGTATCAACTCTCATTCTTAGCAAGTGGTGATTCTTACACTAGCCTTATGTGCAAATTTCAAACAGTCTTCCATAACAGAGATATGTATTATTAAATTTTTCGCTTCACTGTGGTGTTCCAATATAGTTAAATCTCGATATCTAGAGATATGTATGTTTAATCAAGACATATGTATGCTTTTCTTTCATAGAGGTACCAGCTAAATAATGACAACTTTGAGTTTTGTCACATTTCTTGCCAATAAAGCAGTGTATATGTCATACATTGTTGAAAATAAATTTGTTTACCAGTGTTGTGATCTTGGTCAGTCGATATGCTCTGTTTAGACTAGTCTTGCAGTGAAATCAGCAGCTTTTCATATCTTAACCAGTGGTTTTTTTTTTTCTTTTGTGGGGGTTGAAGAAGAACAACTGAATTGAGAATCCATTAATTTTTGTTCATACCTAAATTGATTTTTTAATGCTTGAAATTGTTCTTGTACATTATGCTAATTTCATATTTTTTGTCAGGGTTTTGATTGTACCAAATTTGTCTTACTCCCTTAATTCTGCACATGCAACAGGCATGCAGTAGAAATATGTCCTTTACTCAGTGATAATGTTATAGTTCACATTTCCCAAAATATTGAATTGTTTATCAGTTTTAAAAATATTGTCACCCAATTATCGAAAGCACGACCAACTGACAGCTGAGTAGGGGACCGGAGGTATTTTGCCCCCGCCTACCCATTTGTCTTTTAGCGGTAACGAGGGGTTTGTGCAATTGGACTTTTAATTTCACGAACCCACAAAGTCACAATATAATCTAAAGTGAACTCAGTTCTTTTTGTACCATATGCATCTGCCTGCAAAAACATTTAGGCCAGTATGTTTGTGATTGCTATCACTTGGTTTCCATCTCTTACAAAATATAAAGAAGCACTAACGAAAGCTTGCAAGAAATTTAAGCCAGTTTTAAACAGTTTGTATATGTCGGTTTGCTTGTTTTGGGTAATGGTAAGCTATCTGAACTAGGCCTTAATTTGATGAAATTGAAATTGAGTTTGTTTATTTATGGAAGCTATTTTAACTATTGTGTTCTCAGCATTCCATTCTATATCAGGCATGAAAGGCTGCTTCATTTTGTTCAGAGGCCTTTTATCAGGTTTGGGCTTCTTTTAAGTGCCATAAATCTATGACATGGACCACTGGCTTTACTTCCCTTCTGAATGAAGGCATGTTAAGGATTTTTATACCCGTAAAAATCCATTGCCTTCTGTTGTGTTTGAACCAATAATATTAGAAGGCTTGATGATGAAAGATTACATGATCATTTTACTTTGTTATTTATGTATATTTGAGAAATTATTATATTCTACTGAAAAATTCACCAGAAATACATGTTTTTGAGGCAACTCTTTATAAATCATTTATTAAGAATAAAAATTTATTAAGAATATGTTCATCTACTTCCCTCACTCTCATTCTGGGAACTGCACTGATCACCCATTCCTGGATTTCTCTCTCTGATCCATAGTTGTGGCTCTCTCGCCCAATGCCTAAAAGAGCATAAGGGGTAGAACATAAATGAACAGGACTGTGTCCAGTGTTAAGAGAAGAAGAAAAAAAAGTATGTGCATGTGGGTGTGTGTTTGTGAACAGTTTAACTCAAAAACAAAACGTCAGTTCAAGGTTGTTTCATTACTTGGAACATTTTCCCTTGTTTTTTATCTTTTCAGAAATGGCTGTAAAAATTTTGATTTTGATTTATTTATCATTTATTTACATAACAAATAAAATGCATATCTAATTTTCTGTAAATGCCCTATGAAGTGTCCTGAACTGTGGCATAGTGGTCCAGAGCATGTGCTTTGGTTCCCTGTGTTATGAATGTGCCCAGGATCGATCCCAATTCTGGGGGGTGCAGATTGTAAGTCCCAGGTATAGGACTGGTGCCCACTCAACATAATGAGAAAACTGAGGAGCTGTTATAGGTAGCGAACCCTGCTCTAGTAAGCCAACTTTCTGGCTGGGGGTGCTGAGATGTTGACTACATCTCTTCCCTGTATTGGTTGGATGATCGCCTATCTCTGTCTTGCATATGTGGGCCTGAGGCTGGCAGTTGGGTCGGCAGGCTCAGGCCCACCTTGGGCTATTATTCCATAGGTTACATTTACCCTACAAAGTCCTCTTCATTCTGAGTGACTTCTGTATAATTTGGTAAATTAAGAGGTAGAACAAATTTTTACTACATAAAAATTGTGGATCTTGTTAAAGCATACAGTTTGTCAAAGTGTGTTTGCAATGTTAACTATTTTCAAGTTATTCTTTGTTATTAGTTTGAGTTTTCAAATATTTATACTTGTTTCAAATGGTTAGTTGCTTTGTTTTGTTATGTCAAGACCATAGAATTTTTAACCCATTGTAGTGATTCACTTTTAAAAAAATTTTACTCGCTTTAATCTAATATATCCTTTAGCATACAGTGAATCTGTAAATAAAATTAATAATGAAAGTTCATCTTGATAAAGAGAAGTAGACAGAAGTATAAGCTTTTGTAACAGCAGTTTTTAGAAGACTGAATAGAGGAAATAATGCGAGTGCAACACATCAGATTTTTGTCTATACAAGAATATTTGAGAACAAAAATTTGCAGTATTACATGCTATAGACGGACCTAATTGACTTTGTTGCATTTGATGCTATTGATATGGCTTTTAAGATAGCTACAAAGACTTTGCTGTTTGCTTTACTTTGATTATGGTTAACTGTAAAACGTGTGTGTATATATATATATATATATATATATATATATATATATATATATTGTAGAGTTTTAATTGAGTTGTTGAGTTTATCAGAAAGTTTACACTTTTTCACTCAATTTTTAGATTTTGTTTTCGTCAGTTTTAGATTTAGAAAATCTTAGGCCTGTTGTTTTACTTAATGTTACACAGCAGAAAGAATTAATGTTAATTTATTATTTTGCAAAGAATTATTAGGATAATTAGAGAGCAGCAATGGCTTAAGTATTATTATTAGAAATAGTAAAGTCAAGGAGAAAAGGAATAAAGAATCATGAAATTCTGCCATAGAGGTCTCAAAGGAGTAGGGAAACATTTTTAGAATATGTAAGGATCAGCAAAGCAAAAATTACAAGTAAAAGAAAAAGTAGGGAAAATATAGAAGTGGGAGACATGGAAATTAGGTGACGAAATAAGGAAGTCTTTTGGAAATAAAGTAAGAGAAAGAATGGAGGAAAGAGAAGAGATAAAATATAGAAAGTAATAAGTTGTTTAGCTTCTGAGCAACCCTAAAAAGAGAATTGGGAAGATAGTGATGTGCTGACAACTGCAATAGACAGAGGGAAGGAATAGCATGGATGAGAACTTCTTTGGTTCAACAGCCTTATTAGAACAAGATCGCTCCAATGATTCACCTCCGTCTAATTCTGTTCAGCACTACTCTTTTCCAGTGGCTTATGTTGATTGCCTTCAGATCTCTTTCCACAACATCAAGCCATCTGATGGGGGGGGGGGGGGGGGGTCTTCCAACTTTTGTGGTTACATGTAATGGATCAGTGAGTGGCCATTTTACATGCATTATTATCCTCCATCATATACAGATGCTCTAGTTATCTCACTCTGTTGACCTTAATTACTTAAATTACAGTTGGTTCTTTATGCAAGTTATATAATTCACTATTATATCTAATATGCCAAATCCCATTTTCATTCATAGGCTCATAGATACTTTTTTCAAATACCATCAGTCTTTCTGTGTTCTATTTATTTGGGGTGCAACTCTCTGATCCATATGTTACCACTAGTCTGGTGAATGTTTTATACAGCATGTATTCTGTTTTTATACTAAGCATATGGGAATAGAGTTGCTTCTTTAACCCATAACATCTATTAGCCATCTTCATCCTTGCGTTTATTTCGGTGGTAATATTGTCATTACTTATAACAGTCCCAAGGTATTTAAATTATGTAATGATTTCAAAGTTCAAATTGTCAAATACAGTATAATTCCCTTGTATGTTCTTTGTAAATATTTTGTCTTGTTTTCATTGATTGTTAGTCCCACCTTCTTTGTTGCTTTTTCTAATTTATTAAATATTTCTCTCACCTCTCTTTCAGACTGCCTGATTATGTCTAAGTCATCAGTATATGCTAGCAGTTGGGTAAATTTAAAGAATATATTTCCTCTTGTGTTTATGCCTAATTCACTGATCACCATTTCGAGAGCTATATTGAAAAGCAGAAATGACAGTTCATCTCCTTGTCAGAGTCCTCTATATGTCACAAATGTCAGTTAATTGATTCTGTATCCTTACTTTAAATTTCACATTTCTAAGTGTTGTTTTTGTGAGACTTATCAGTTTACCTTGGATTTCAACTTTTCTCATTGCAATAAATAGTTGTTCTCTATCAATACTACCGCCTGCGGTGCCGTATGTAGTAAAAGCGGGCGTTAAACACTACACACTCTATCAATACTATCGTACACTGCTTTGAAATCTATAACAGATGGCAAGTGTCAATTTTAAACTTGTTTTTTGTAATATCTGTCTCAATGTGTATCTGATATATAGTTGATTTCCCTGTTACAAAATCCACATTGATACACTCCAATCTGCTTGTCTGCATATAGCTTTATTCTTTTAAATAGTATTTATAGAGAAAATTTTGTATATTAAGTAGTTTAATACCCCTAAAGTTATTACACAAAGTGGGTCTCCTGCTGTAAAAATTGGACATATAATTCCTTGCTCCCATTCCATTAATGTCATTTCAGTTTCCTTTACATGTTGTATTATTTTGTGTAATTTTGGTAGAATTATAGGTTCTACCTTAAACAATTCTGCATTCAGACTATTAGGACCTGGGGCTCTATTAGTATATTCTATAGCCTAACCTCATCCAGGCTAGGCATACAGCCTTGTTCTAATTGCTCTTCAATATCTATGCATTCATTTATCTCTTCGGTTTGATTATGCTGCTCTGTCACCAGTAATGCTTCAAAAGTGTGTTTTCCAGCATTTGAGAACTTCTTCACCATCATGTACCAATTTCCCATACTGCAAATTGTTATCCTTGGTTTGAATTCCTTAGACTATTTGTTAGTTTATAAAACTATCTAAATGCATTTAATCAGTGTTATGTTTCCAACTCTGTAAATAATCCATAGTAAATCATCTTTTTTCTATGTATTTTTTTCCTACTTTCTTTATTTCTTTATATCTCTCAATTGAGTTTATTGTTCTTTTGTTTGTTGCTTCCTTATATACTTTGTTCTTTTCCTCTGTAATCTTTGAGCATTCTTTGTCATACAAATGTTGTATTGCTTCTTTTATTATTTCCCTTAATATATTAATTTAATTTCCCTTAAAATTTCCCTTCAGCCACCTTACCGGTTAATTACATAAACTTCAACTTATCTAAAATCCTTTCATGGAAGTGTTGAAAACAGTGTTGTTGTATAAATTTAATTCAACTTATCTGTTCTGGTTGTATATTATCATCCTGTGTCATTTCCTCTGACAAAGTTATACACTCATTTCTATATGTAGGATCTTTCAATTTCTCTATATCATATCCTTCCCTGTTCTTAATTGTTTATGTACAAAATGTCTGCTGTCACTACAGTGGAGTTTAGCTAGAACTAAAAAATGGTCTGAATCAATGTTTACTTTCCTAAAACTTCTAGTATCTAATACACTACTGTTATGTGCCTCTATCATTTGAGGCGCTTAAAATAACAGCAGATCCTAACTAAACTTCATTTTGAGATAAATGTCATTTTCTGTTTGCCCCCCCTAAACATGGAAAGTAGTAAGTATTACGACTTGAATATTTTCTGGGTATTTAAATTAAAGTAGTTTAAGTTTATGTGGAAATTATTGAACCATTGTAATTAATAATTTTGTTGACTTTGTATTGTTTATTAGAACAATAAAAATAGAAAAAAATGGTGTCAAATAGACTTTTCCTTCATTTACATCTTGAAATACCTAATCCAGCTCTATTTGCAAATCTTCACATTTTTTGCCATCACCATCATGATGACAATATTATCCGAGGTGTGGCAATTAAATAACGAGATTGCATATCTCCTGTTGCACAGATATAAGGTGGGAGGTTGGTAGTGGAATCCAGTTGAATCTTGAACCTTCAAGACAAATCACCATTAGTTTCGTGCCTCTATCTTCTTTAGTTTGCTTCTGAGCCTTGGTTGAAGGGGACATTGTTTTTCAGTAGTTCCGCAAGTGTGCTGAACTTAGAAATCAAGCAGGGCATTAATCTCAAATTCATCATGAAATTAAAAAAGTCACCAAAGGAATGTTTTCATATATTAAAGAAGGTGTTTGGTGATAATGCTATGTCACGTGCGTGAGTATTTGAATGGTGCACATGGTTTTCAGAGGGTCAGGAAGAGGTTGAAGATGAACGTACCAAGTCAAAAGTGAAGACAATGCTTATGATTTTTTTTGATATCACAGGTGTTATGACTGAATAGGTGCCTGAGGGTCGATCAGAAATCCTATAAAGAAGTCCTAATAAAGCTGAGGAAAAGAGTAAGGAAGAAAAGACGATATGTTGAAGAATGACACATGGATTCTGCATCAGGACAATGTGCCAGCCTACAATGTGAAACAGTTCTTAGCAGACAAGCTCATTCCTGTGGTCAAATATCCTCTATATTCACCAGATCTGGTTCCCTGTGACTTTTTTTGTTTCCAAAAGTGAAATGTGTATTGAAGGGAATATATTTTCAGTGTTTTGAAGAGTAAAAGCAAAAACGACAGAGTTGTTGCGGTTGACAACAGATGATGTACATATTGCTTTGAACAATGGAAGACATGTATGCAGTGGTGTATAGTTAGGGGAGGGGAGTATGTTGAAGGGGATGAAAGTTAGTTGTAGCTTTGTTTGCCATAAATCATATATCTGACGCCAGTCTCGTTATTTAATTGCCACACCTCGTAAAAATCATGAAAGATGTACTTCAGTAATTTCATCAGGTCATTGTATTTAGCTTTCTTCATCTTTCTCTGTTCACTGTATTTCTGTTGTAACTTAAACCATGAAATATGTGAACTTTTACCTCTTTTCTTAAAGTTAACCTTTCGATGCATTCCAGAGTTAGAATAACATAAATCAAGTTTAACAATCTCAGGATTACCATGATCCACAATAATGGATGTATCCTTACATAAAAGCAAAGGAGTATAAACATCTTTTTTCTAATTACAAAGTTTGAAGTGATACCATTCTGTTGATGTAGAACAACAAAGTCTTCCCTATATCGAAATTTAACTGTATTGGAACACCACAGTGAAGCAAAATAATTATTAAATTATAGATGAGTCGTATTTGTTACACATTAGCTTCACTTACGTACCTATATTGAGAACATGTTTTGCTAACTATCGTTCGCATCGTTGGCTCTAATGCGACTAAAGCTTGATCCAGTGGTGTGCGTAGTTCTGGAGTTGTTGCTGCCATCTGTTGATTTTGTGATGAATTTAAATGTGGGGTTGTCTTCTGGCGGTATTTCGAAGTTCATTAGTTGGTTTTTATGTTTTTCTATGTATATTCTCTCCCATATGACGAGTTCACTATGTTTTTATACGTATTTTAGTAATTTGGTGCTATCTTCAGTTTCATGATTTTCAGACAAAAAATGAGCTGCTATTGCGAACTTATCAATATTTTTGTATCTTAAGTGCCTAAAATGTTCTTCCTTTCTAGTGCCTGTTTCTTTTTGTCCTCCCTATGTAAATTTTTTCACAGTCTTTACACTTAATCTTGTAAATGCCTGACTTCTTCTGGTTTTATCTTGTCAGTATTATTACTGTTAAGTAGCTTTTTAATATTGTACTTTTTTTTTTTGTGCCAATGTCATATTGTATTTCTTGAATATTTTTTGTACTTTTTTGTGGTCCAGGGGTGGTAAGTAAATTTAGCAAATCTTATTTCTTGTTTCATTGGTGAAAGAGCTGTTATCTGTTTTAATATTTTTTGAAGTTTGAATGATTTTATTTTTTTATCTACAAGGCTTTTTCCATATCCAATTTTAATTGCAGTTTTTAAGATTTGATGATATTCTTTTTGATATTCTTGCTGGCTGAGGGGTAGATTTACTAATCTGTGTGTGAGACTGTTGATGGTGGCATGTTTGTGTGGAATTGGGTTGAAACTATTTGCTTTGATGTAATTATCTGTGTGTGTTGCTTTTCTATGCATACCAAATTCCAGTTTTCCATTTTTTTTTTGTGATTGTAAGGTCAAAAAAAGGTAGAGTACAGTCCTCTTCAATTTCTACTGTGAATTGTATGCTGGTTCTTGAAGGTTGAGTAGTTTCAAAGCATCATCTATGTGTTTGTAGTGTACTATTGCAAAGTTGTCGTCTACGTATCTGTACCATGTAATAAAAATATGAGGAAAGGCTCATGTATAAATTGGCCAAAAATGGTGATAGCAGGCTTCCCATAGCCAGTCCTGAAATTTGTTTGTAATACTTTCCATCGAAAACAAAATAATTTTGGTGTATACATATTCCAATCATTGCCAAATATTCTTCTATTGTATTGGCATCTAGGGTAATAGAAGTTAGCCATTTCTTAAGTTGAATTACAAGTTTGTCTATTTGGATGCTAGGGAAGAGGGAGCAGACATCAAAGGATACTAAAGTGTCTTGAGGGTTTAGTTTAAGATTGTGAATTTTTTCAACCAGGTCTAAAGAGTTTTTTATGCTCAGAGTATTGAATTGTGGAAAGGACTGAAATTTTTTGGATAGCCATTTTGTCAGAAGGTAAGTAGGAGTGTTAACATTATTTACAATGGGTCTCATGGGTATGTTGGGTTTGTGTATTTTAGGCAATCCATATAATCTTGCAAAGGTAGGGTTGTCTGGTTTGATAGTCTTTTGTTCTGCAGTTGTTAAAATTTTACTATTATTGATGGTTTTGTGTACATCTTTTATGCATTGGTTGATTGGATTTGAATATATTTCTCTGAATTCTTTTAATTTTAGTACATCTGACATTTTTTCCTTGTATGTATCTATTTAAAATTACTGTTTTGTTCCCTTTAGTTCCCTTGGTTTAGCATATCTAGAGACTGAATCATTTGAGCATATAAATTATAAAGGCAAAGAAAAAGTTTATTGTCAAAAGGAGAAACTAAAGCATAAGCAGAATCATTTGCAACCAAAACATAACAAAATTTCAGCAAAGAACACACCCAAGGACAATATAACTAACCACTCTAAGCAAACTTTTAACACTGAAGAAATAGATATGCTAAACCAAGTCCTGAAAACGTGTATATCATACTCCAACAACCCTGATGAGTTCATTACAGATATTGAAATAGCAGTAGAAGGCTTGGAGACTATGGATAAAAATATAATTAGGAAAAAATCTACTTCTATATTGGAAAACTTAGCAAATAAAAAACCAGGAAAACATATTGTGACTTTGTGGTTAGAATTAAAAGGCTGAGTTGCAGACATTAAAAAACTCCTTAATTTTCGTAGAAATACTCTTAGAGATTACAGCAGCATTACGTTATGTCACCATCAGTCAACCAAGGTCGATCACAATAACAAACAATGACAGCAGATTAGCTCTCGTTACAATAATATTTCCAGCTGTCCCTCGTTCACAACACTGTTTTACAACTAACTTTGCAAGCCTTGACGTCCTTAAATACTTAATTCGTAATTCTAGATTGTTCTAGCATAAACCTCAACCCAAACAATCTCTGTCAGTCCAGAAATTTCCGGAAGAATAAAGAAACCAAATATTCTATCACATTCCAGAAGCGTAACTTAATCTATGCCGGCAAGTCCTTTACCGCAGTTATCTTTTGCTTGCCGGCGCTTGTTTACAATAGCCGAGCTATCATTAACTGCTTAGCAAGGCTCATTATTACCATGAAAATTTATCCGCCGACTTTTCTTATTTGTGCCGAAAATTTTATGCCTGTTGCCGTGACACTGCTCCCTCCTCAAGGCTGGTCGTCCTGAACAGCTCCATCGTAGCGGGTCAGACGATCCAGGTGTACCACCAACATCTTCCCTCGGGGCACCTTCTGGATGCGGTAGACCACGTCGTTAATTTTCTTCACCACCCGGTATGGTCCTTGCCATGATTGCTGGAGCTTCGGGTAGCGTCCCTTAGTCCGAGTAGGGCGGTACAACCAGACTAGGTCACCCTGCTGGAACCCTTGGCTGTTGGCTTGCCTTTCTTACCGGGTCTTCATGCAGCCACTCGCCTTCTGGATGTGCTGATGAGCCATCTCATGCATGTCATGCATACTCAGTTGCTGGCAGTTTTGAGTCCGGGGGGCTTCCAAAAGCCAAATCACATGGGAGGCGTAACTCTCGGCCGAACATTAAGCGGGCTGGCGTCATCCCAGTGGAGTCGTGTGTTGACGAGCGGTAGGCCAGCAAGAACAGTGGCACCTTGACATCCCAGTCTCGCTGATGGTTGGCTACGACCTTCCTCAGGTGCTCTTCTAAGGTGTTGATGTATCTCTCCACCATGCCGTCCGACTGTGGATGTAGGGGTGTGGTGCGGGTGTTGTTCACCCCAAGCCTCTCTAGTGCCTCCTTCATCAGGTTGGATTCAAAATTGGTGCCGTGGTCGCTCTGGAGCACTAACGGCACCCCAAATCGGCAGAACACTTGCTCCACAAGGCAGTCCGTGATTGTCTTCGGCTCCTGGTTCGGAATGGCATACACCACCGAATGGTGAAGTAGTCCACGACCATCAGGTACTTGTTGCCTCGGTCGGACACTGGGAATGGGCCAGCTATGTCGACGGCGATCCTGTCGAATGGCGCTCCGACGTTGTACTGCTGCATGCGACCCCGGCACCTAGTCTGGGGGCCGCGACTCGCCGCGCAGGCTTGACATTAACGGCACCATCTCTCAGCATCTGCTTGGAGCCTCAGTCAGTAGTAGCGGTGTCGGAGTTTGTCGATCGTCCGGTTTGTTCCCAGGTGTTCTGAAGTACCGGCGTGTTCTTCCTCCAAGACTTCTGGGATCTTACTTCGGGGAAGTACCAACTGCTCCCTCTACGTCTCCCCATCTTGGGATTCCCATACCCGGAACAGCTGGTACCTCTGACGTTACTAGAGGGACCTCAGACCGAACATCTGAGCCCCTCCTTCGGGAGTTGTTCGGATTGGCATGGACTCAAGGGGGCAGTGGTCCCGATACCCGTGGGAATCGGGTACGTCTCCGGACGGGGTTGAGAGAAACCATTAATTCTCCCGGGTACTAGCCTGCAAAGCTAGTAGAAGGTGTGCTAGATCACCAGGCGGCCCCACCGAGGTTTTCGGTAGTCTTTCCTTTGGTGTTGGCGCGCGTAAGTGGCGTATCCACTTCCATCCCGTCTTGAGTCCACAGGACCAGATGGGAGGGCTTGTTAGGTATCAAGGTCTTGCCCTACGGAAAGCCCCACGGAGGACGCCGGGCGCCCTTTGGGACAGCTCGGATAACTCCCTGGTTGAAAGAGACCCGGGTCTTGTTCCTACGGGTTCAAGACTAATGGGAGTGAAACCTCTGGGCTTAACCCGGAACAGCACGCCCCCTTTTGTCTTCAGTGAGTCCCATTGGGCTCAGTACGACTTGTAGGTGGCGCTCCTCGGTGCGATGTCCTCCCAGGTTGGTCTTGTCCCTGCCTCCACTTCTCTCAAGTGTGGCCCCAAGTCTGCGTCCACCAGCTGCTCCCCCCTCAGGGCTGCGCTATCCCAGCCATCCGCAGACACTGCCGTGACTACTCGGACTGCTGCGGCACGCTCCTTCTCTTCCACTCTTGTGTTTTGGCTGCACTCTGCGCCGGGTGACGCAGTAGTTCTTCTCTGCCTTGGATAGCGTCTTGGTGTAGTAGGCTATCACCCGCTCGTGGCCTTCCTGAACTTGCGATAGGACGCCTCCAATGCAATGGTCGCTGGCGTCGGTGTCCAGAGGGAAGGTGCCTCCTGGCTGTGGAAATCCCAGAATAGGAGCGCTGCACAGGATCTTCAGGTTTTGGAAAACGCCTTCGGCGTCATCCGTACACGCATAAAGTCGGTGTTCCTCTGCCAGGAGGGTGAGTGGTTTGGCGATGTTGGAGAAGCCCTTTGTGAAGCGGCGGTAATAACTGCACAACCCCAGGAAACTGCGCAACTCTCGCTTATCCTTTGGGCGAGGCCAATCTCTCACAGCCTGGGTTTTCTCCGGGTCTTTGGCCACTCCGGTTGGTGAGACTATGTGGCCCAAGTAGTTAACTTAATTGCGGAAGAGCTGGCACTTACTCGCTTTCAGCTTCAGGTTGGTTGCCTGCAGTCTCCGTAACACCTTGCTTAGATTGTCGAGATGGTCTTCGAACGTCTTGCCGACGATGATGTCAAGTATAGCAGGCATGCGTCATATGTCAATCCTCTCATTACTGATTCCATGAGGCGTTGAAATGTGGCTGGTGCATTGCAGAGGCCAAAGGGCATAACTGTGAACTGCCAAAGCCCTTGGCTGTCGAGAATGCAGTCTTTTCTTTGTCTCTCGAGGCTAGAGCCACATGCCGGTAACCCGGATTCAAGTCCAGGGTCGAGAACCACTGTGCACCAGCTAGCGTGTCCAGAGTATCGTCAATCCGGGGTAAGGGGAAACAGTCCTTCCGGGTGACAGCGTTCAGCTTGCTGTAGTCCACACAGAAGCGTAGCTCGCCGCTCTTCTTTGTCACCAGAACTACCATATCCCGTACCGCCGCTTGTTTCGCCAGCGGAACGCGTCTAGGTGGTTGCCGAATAGACCGGGCATCTCCGGTGTGGATGCGGTGAAGCACTTTATCTGTGCGGCCATAGTCACTGTCGCCTTGGCTGAAGACGCGCTGGTATCGCCTCAGTAGTTGAACTTTCTCCAGTTGGTCTGAGGTCAGGTGGTCGGCCACCCTCTGCAGTAAGTCCAGCCGGGGCCGCAGGTATTGCGTCGGCACCGGCTCCTGTGTCTTGTCGATTGTGGTTACGCTGACCACGGGCTGGCACGTCCCTAGCTCCGTTCCGGCCTGGACGTCGTGATCGGTGTCTGCCAGGTTGAGCATCCTCACTGGTACCTCCTCTCTGCATGGCAACAATATTCTGGCTACACAGTCTGTGCACAGGCGTCATATGGTCCAGCATCATGTTCTTCGTCCGCTGGCCATCCAGTCGTGCCGTCACCACCACCTTGCTTCTCGCGGAGACAACCACGTCTTCCTTCAGGACGACCCTGCAAATTCCATGGCGCTCTTCGGGCTGCCGGAGTATCACCTCTTCTCCATTGAGCCGCAGGACCTTCTTGCCGACGTCGACCGTCGCGTCGTGGCTCCCGAGGGCATCCAATCCCAGTATCACCTCCTCAGCCACCTTCGCGACGAACACCCACAGACGCACGTCACTCCGTCCCAAGGTCAACTTCAGTAGGGCCTCCTCCACAGGCAAGGTGTCGCCCGTCATAAGCTGGTATGGTCGGCTCGGCTTCATCGTCGGCTAACCCGTGGCCACGTCAGGTCTGATGATGGTCACTGCTGCCCCGGTGTCCACCAGCACGCGGCACGGCTTCCCTCTCACCCAACCGTCCGCGATGAGGCTGTCATCCATACGCCGGCTGACGGCGCGCAGTGTCACTCGAGGGGATGGTGATGATGGCGCCGACGCGCCCCTCTCCACGGCGGCCGTTACTCGTTTTCCGCTGCTCTTCCTGGTGTGGGCAGTCTCTCCAGGTGTCCCCGATGTCCACCTCCCCAAACGCAGGCCACTAGGTCTTCGCCGGCGTCCCTCGGCTGGTCTTCTGTCTCCGGTGTATCGGACGCTCCTCGTTCTCGACGTCGGGATAGTTATCTCTTTGGCCGCCTCCATCCGTAATGCTGCCGTTAGCGCCTCGTGGATGGTTTTATAATCGCCGAGCATTAGGTGTTGACGAATCTCCGTGTCTCGTACCCCGTCAACGAATGTGTAGGCGGCTTCCCGGGATACGAACTCTGGTGGGAGGTTGACTAGGGCTTTGCTGGCCAGCTGCTCAATTGCCAGGGCGAACTCCTGTAGTTTCTCCCCTGGCTGCTGTGACCTTGACTTCAGCTGGCTGCGGTACGCTGCGGCTAAGCGGTGGTTTCCAAAACGGTTCTCCAGTGCCTCCCAAATGTCCTTAGGTGCCGCCGCTGTTTGGACCGCATTCAGGACTTCCGCGGCTCGTCCCTGGAGACTGGCTATTAGTTGTGCGGCCTCTTCCTCTGGTGACCATTTGTTGTATTTGGCCACCGTGTCGAACTGACGGCGGAAGAATTCGAAAGTTGTCGCGCCGTCGTATTTAGGTTTGACGCGCGCCGATGTTGTGTCGCATCCCGGCGCGTCGACCTTTAAATCCTTTAACCTCCTGCCGACGACGTCCTCCACCATGGCGTTCAGGGACTTTGCGTTGCTGTCGGCCTTCCCTCCAGCTCGTTTACGCGGCTCGCCAGGTCTTCAATGCACTCGTCCACTTGACCCATCCGCTTGCCCGCTCCGTGACGTCATCCCTCACGCCGGTCAATTGCTCTTCAAACTTTACGGCGAGGGCCTCGTTTACCGCTTTCATCTCCGTGGTGAATTCGGTCATCTTCTCGGCCAGGCTATCGTTCGCCGTTCTCATTTCCTTCAGTTCCGCGGCAAGGTTATTCATTGCCGTTTCCGTCTTCGTTGTTAATTCGGTCTTCATTTGTTTCAGTTCCACTGCCAAGTTGTTATTTGTGGTCTCCAGCTTCGCGGCCAGATTGTTATTTTCCGCTTTCTTTTTTTGCAGCGAGGTTGTCATTTGCCGTCTTCATTTCTTCCATTTTCTGTAGAATCTTTTCCAATGCCGACTCCATGGCCGTTATGCCACTTCCTGACACCAGTTGTGACTTTGTCGGTTCGTAGAATTAAAAGGCAGAGTTGCAGAAATTAAAAATCTCCTTTATTTTCGTAGAAATACTCTTATAGATTACAGCAGCATTACGTTATGTCACCATCAGTCTATTAAGGTCGATCACAATAACAAACAGTGACAGCAGATTAGCTCTTGTTACAATAACACTTCCAGCTGTCCCTCGTTCACAACACTGTTTTGCGACTCACTGTTTTACAACTAACTAACTTTGCGAGCCGTCACATCCTTAAATACCTAATTCGTAATTCTAGATTGTTCTAACATATACCAGATCCCGAACAATCTCTATCAGTCCAGAAATTTTCGGAAGAAACCAAATATTCTATCACATTCCAGAAGCGTAACTTAATCTATGCTGGCAAGTCCTTTACCTCAGTTATCTTTTGCTTGCCGATGCTTGTTTACAATAGCTGCGCTATCATTAACTGCTTAGCAAGGCTCATTATTACCATGAAACTTTATCCGCCGACTGTTTTCTTATTTGTGCCGAAACTTTTGACGTGACAATATGAAACAAATTAGGATAATTAAATCTTTAAGAAAAAAAGGATGTAATCTTCTCAAGGGCTGATAAAGCGAACAAAACAGTAATTTTAGACAGATACATACAAGGAAAAAATGTCAGATGTACTACAACTAAAAGAATTCAAAGAAATATATTCAAATCTAATCAACCAATGCATAAAAGATGTACACAAAACCATCAATAATGGTAAAATTTTAACAACTGCAGAACAAAAAACTATCAAACCGGACAACCCTACCCTTGCAAGATTATATGGATTGCCTAAAATACATAAACCCAACATACCCATGAGACCCATTGTAAATAATGTTAACACTCCTACTTACCTTCTGACAAAATGGCTATCCAAAAAATTTCAGTCCTTTCCACAATTCAATACTCTGAGCATAAAAAAACTCTTTAGACCTGGTTGAAAAAATTAAAAATCTTAAACTAAATCCTCAAGACACTTTAGTATCCTTTGATGCCCACTCCCTCTTCCCTAGCATCCCAATAGACATAAACTTGTGATTCAACTTAAGAAATGGCTAACTTCTATTAATCTAGATGCCAATACAATAGAAGAATATTTGGCAATGATTGGAATATGTATACACCAAAATTATTTTGTTTTCGATGGAAAGTATTACAAACAAATTTCAGGACTGGCTATGGGAAGCCCGCTATCACCATTTTTGGCCAATTTATACATGAGCTTTTTCGAAACACATATAACTAAAGCCTTTCCTCATATTTTTATTACATGGTACAGATACATAGACGACATCTTTGCAATAGTACACTACAAACAGACAGATGATGCTTTGAAACTACTCAACCTTCAAGAACCCAGGATACAATTCACAGTAGAAACTGAAGAGGACTGTTCTCTACCTTTTTTGGACCTTACAATTACAAAAAAACAATGAAAAACTGGAATTTGGTATTCATAGAAAAGCAACACACACAGATAATTACATCAAAGCAAATAGTTTCAACCTAATTCCACACAAACATGCCACCATCAACAGTCTCACACACAGATTAGTAAATCTACCTCTCAGCCAGCAAGAATATAAAAAAGAATACCATGAAATCATAAAAACAGCAATTAAAAATGGATATGGAAAAAGCCTTGTAGATAAAAAAATAAAATCAATCAAACTTCAAAAAAGATTAAAACAGATCACAGCTCTTTCACCAATGAAACAAGAAATTAGATTTGCTAAATTTACTTACCACCCCTGGGCCACAAAAAAGTTCCAAAAACTATTCAAGAAATACAATATAACATTGGCACACAAAAAAATACAATATTAAAAAGCTACTTAACAGTAATAATACTGACAAGATAAAACCAGAAGAAAAGTCAGGCATTTACAAGATTAAGTGTAAAGACTGTGAAAAAAATTACTTAGGGAGGACAAAAAGAAACAGGCACTAGAAAGAAAGAACATTTTAGGCACTTAGGATATAAAAATATTGATAAGTTCGCAATAGCAGCTCATTTTTTGTCTGAAAATCATGAAATTGAAGATAGCACCAAATTACTCAAAATACGTACAAAAACAGTGAACTCGTCATTGGGAGAGAATATACATAGAAAAACATAAAAACCAACTAATGAACTTTGAAATCCCGCCACAAGACAACCCTACATTTAAATTCATCACAAAATCAACAGATGGCAGCAGTAACTCCAGAACTACCCACACCACTGTATCAAGCTGTAGTCGCATTAGAGCCAACGATGCAAACGATAGTTCACAAAATATGTCCTCAATATAGATACATAAGTGAAGCTGATGTGTAATAAATACGATTCATCTATAATTTAATAAAGTCTTCCCTGTTAATTTGATTTAATGAACAATTTACAGTATTTCTGCACAACTTTCTTCTGATTATTACCCATTCAGTTGCCTTTCTCGCATGTTTCTTTCCTTTTTTATTTTTTTATTTTTTTATTTTTTTATTTTTTGGGAGATTCAGGAATAACATTTGCAGATAGTACCATGTTCACTGCCATTCACTGCAACACTATGATGGTGTACCGATCATAAAGTAAAGCACTCATGGTTGGGATGTCGTTTTTACAATGAGAATGTGTTCATTTTCACTATGGACGAGTTTTAAAGGTGGAAAATGAAAGCTTTGTCATATCCCAATTCCTTTGATACTTGATCACATGAAAGGTAGGTTGTGCATGGTCATTCTTCTGTCTCAAAATTCAATGTTAGTTGAGATCTGCCTTTATTATTTTGAGTGCCTCAATTAAAAGATGGTCAGTCTGCTTATTTGTATTTCTGTCTGATGATTTCCTGGTTGCTTTGTGGATTTATTCATGTGGCAACTTAGTACTACTTATTACCATATCCGTTCATATGGTGAAATCCAACATTCTCATTCCATTATAAAACTCTTTCTGTAGGCTGTCCTTAACTATTGTATTAAAAAATTCCATTTGTTTTCTGACTTCTGCATTAAAGTCTCCTAAGACTGTTTTTATGTCATAACTAGGGCATCCATCATATGCTTTCTCAAGCTTTTCGTTGAAAGTATCCTTATCTTCACTTTTACCTTCTATTGGAGCATGAACATTGATAAATACAACAGTTTCGATAACACCTATATAGTCTTAAGTGTACATACTCTCCAATTTATAGGTTGAAAATCCATTACCAAGTGCTACATTTTTTATTCACAAAGAAACCAGTACCAAACTGATGTAATTTGTTATGACAACTATAATAGATGATACCTTCTTTGTTTTTGAGGGTATTTTTCCCAGTCCATCTTATCTCTTGGAGGGCTAATATATCTATATTATATTCCATAACTTATAAGAATTTTAGCACTCCACTTCTGTATAAAGAAAGTACATTCCACATTTCAATTCATAAGCCATTGTACTTGATAGCATGGGCTATATTTCGTAAAGGTCTAAGAGCAAGTGAAGCAGTAAATTATATAGGGAATGAAGAGATTGTATTGCACTGTTTAGGAAAATGAGAGGAACGGGATCAGTGAAGGATAAAGATATAGGAAACTAAACATGACAAAATAGGAAGTAAGATTGTGATGAAAAAAATGTTAACAGGCAAACAAGAAAAAGGAGCAGAAAGATAGTAAATGTTTTAAGGAAGATTAAAAAAATGGATGAGGAAAGCAAGGGGAAAAAATCAAAGAGGTGAGAGAGAAGGGGGTGAGAGTCACAGATTTAAAAGAATCAGTGAATTCAAGGGCTCCACAGCGATGAAAAAGGTCAGGGTGCCAAGCATGCTGCGGAGTACAGTAGTTACACATCCAGAAGAATTTGTATATAGGATAAGGTAAAATTAAGACAGGTGTGTAATTAAAAACCTGTTACTATTTGTTACAAATAAATGTATATTTACTACATAAAATATAATTATTTGTAATAAACTTCATTTATCTTTTAACGAAATTGATGAAATTTTCACAGCATTGACTTGAAACCAGTTTCGTAAATGCTTGTTTACATCATCAGTCACTTCCACTTCCTTTGTTAACATTATGGTCGCTAGATGTCACATTATTTATGTATTACCAAAGTCTGAAAAAGAAACGAACTTAAAGACAATTGATTGGCAGTATTTCAAAATTCATTACATGATATCTATTTTTTAAAATAAATATATTTTTCCAAACCATTAAATCTATCGGACCATTTAATTGTTTTAATAATGTTACTTCTGGATTTACTTCATGGTTGAATGACCAAAAATGATCTGCCATGGCTGATTTATCAGTCTGTTTATATCTAATATTTTGAAAATGTTCTTTCGTTCTGGCATCTAAATTATGTTTGGTCCTTACAATGTAAACCTGGTCGCAATCTAAATAATTACATTGATAAATGCACAAATTTTTAATATTGGGAATTTTTATCTTTTTTTAGAGAAATGTAGCAAATTTTTAATGTTTATTTTGAGGAACCAAAGTTATACCAAATTCTTTAAAAAAAATTTGAAAATGTTAATTAACCCAAAGATGGTAAGTAAATAATAATAATAATAATAATAATAATAATAATAATAATAATAATAATAATAATAATAATAATAATAATAATAATAATAATAATAATAATAATAATAATAATAATAATAATAATAATATAATTATTTATTACTATTATTATTATATTATTATTATTATTATTATTATTATTATTATTATTATTAATTATTATTATTATTATTATTATTATTATTATTATTATTATTATTATTATTATTATTATTATTATTATTATTATTATTATTATTATTATTATTATTCTCTGTTTAATTCCTCCTTATTTAGGGGTATATTTATTAACCTATAAATCGAACTATTAAAAACAGCAAATTTATGTGAAAAAAGATTAAAACTGTTATTTTTTTATGTAATTAGTAATATGAGTAGATTTCTTATAAATACCAAAGCTTAGTTTATTGCTATTTCTTATTATCTTTAGATCTAGAAACGGAAGACATCCATTAATTGCAGTTTCTAATGTGAATTTTATAGCTTTATCTTGTAAATTTAATAGTTTTAAAGCATCATTTATGTTAGAGTCAACATGAAAAATTCAATGCCATGGCCGGGATTTGAACCACGGATCTCCTGGTTTCCGTCCAGTCGCTCTTACCCTTTGAGCTACCATGGCCAACGTACTGTCCTGACTCATATTTCCCCGGTAGACCTCTAGGGGTTCTCACATCCTTTCCATCCGAGATACACCGTTTGTGGCGACTTACTATCGTAAGTACTTAACTTCCAGGTTTCATCATTTAACTCTTATTATTTTAGTTAATTGATGGAAATTAATCATTTCTCCACACTAGCCGTATATAGGCTAAGGATTTTGATAGATAGAGTCAACATGAAAAATTCAATACCATGGCTGGGATTTGAACCATGGATCTCCTGGTTTCCGTCCAGTCGCTCTTACCCTTTGAGCTACCATGGCCAATGTACTGCCCTGACATTAAAATCTACATATGCGAGAGCCTCTAGTGGTCTACCGGGGAAATATATGAGTCAAATGGAGAATTTAATGTCAGGACGGTACATTGGCCATGGTAGCTCAAAGGGTAAGAACAACTGGACGGAAACCAGGAGATCCGTGGTTCAAATCCTGGCCATGTTGACTCTATCTATCAAAATCCTTAGCCTATATATGGCTAGTATGGAGAAATGATTAATTTCCATCAATTAACTAACATCATTTATGTGTTTATGAGGAGCAATAGCAAAAATGTTATCTACATATCTATACCAATAAACAATAAACTAAACATTGGTATATATAGGAAATCTATATATATTGATAACTAGCTGACCTGACAGATGTCATTCTGTCAAAAGTCAGAGCACTGTGGCAGTCCCATAAACTTAGATTCTTTTGTCAGGTTCTGGTGATTGTATTGCTTATAAAGTGCACATACAGTGATGTCATTTAGTTTTCATTAATGGTCACCAGAACAGACAATATACAGTCACAACATGTAATTTAAACAAAAAAATTGAATATAAACTTATTTTAGAGTAATCACTTTGTTTATTGACTGTCCAATAATTACCCTTATATCAACAATACATTTGCATAATGTTAATATATTTTCTATGTATTTTTAATGTAATAATCATAAACTGCTTACAAAATTCCATTATCTTTATTCACACACTGTAATACTTTAGTAATATCTTAAATATTTTCAATGTAATGCTTTAAGGTACACAATACTTTTTGATTCCCTGGCGCGTAAAAAAAAAAAAAAAATCTAATGGTTTTCCAACACTGGAACAGGCAACATACAATTAGCCATGCGAGAAACATGGGTTTTCAAGATTAATCCCGCAAACATTCAATGATTGCCCCTGGGATTTATTTATAGTCATAGCGAAAGCAAGCTGCACTGGAAACTGCAGTTATTTAAATTCAAATGGTATGTCAGTTGGAATCATTGGAATGCGTGGTATCAAAAGTCTTCTCCTTATACTTTCCCTTTTGAATGGTTGCTTCGATGAAATTGTTCAGTAATTTTTTCACTGGTAGCCGTGTGCCGTTACAAAGATTGGTTAGTTGATATTTTGCAACATTATGATCACTGAGCCAACCTTTAATTGAAGATTGTGAGGTGGCAATCCTGGCAAATCCAGCGAATTCAAAAATTTGGTTGGATAGTTGATGGCATCATCTTGGTGTGTAGTGGAATCAATTGATTTGTCAGATCAATTTCTTGTGTCCAATTACCATGAAAAACACTTGCAGGAATTTTTAGTCTCCATCTCATGCCAGCAACAGCGAGCCTGCTCGGTGATATATTTAACTTTGTATATGTAATTTAAAAATACAGTTTTATTGTTTTTGTTAAAAAAAATAAACAAAGCAATGCAGGGGATAAGCCTGTTATATGTTACCTTGAAATTTGGCATGAAATTGTCCTGAACTACATGTGTTGTCCCAAATGAAGTCATTTATAAGAAGTTGTTATATTTTTGTATATTTGTAAGTAAATGTGTGGAATCGGTTCCTGTTCCTAGTACAATAGCTCTCTTGGCAGAACCAATGGCAGTAATTTCAGTTTGTCATTTGCACAATACAATCCAGTAGCTTCTTTTTGTATTTCAATGCTTACAATATCGGCAAACTGAGTTCATAGATCCAATAACAATGCATTTGTAGGCACTGTAGTCAACTGAAACATCGTAACTGAAAGCTCCTTGTTTCAAATCTACAAGATTATTAGCTGAATCATGTGCTTGTGATATCCTAGTCCTTTCAATTTCATTGCATTCTTTATGTTGCTGTGTAGTCCGATTAGACCAAAAATTAGCTTGCCTTATAGCATTTCGAGTTCATTGACCTAAATTGTTCTGCTTGTGTCTTATAGGTGGCATAAATCTTAAACTGAGTATAAACATATAAAATAAACCAATCAACCAGAGACAAATATATTAACTTTGAAATAACACATGCTAATTGAGAGCTCTCAAACAGTTAAACTTTATATCATAGAAAAAGAAAGTGTCAAAATTCCGGATTCATTCAAGTAGTTAATATTAGCTTTAAGAAGAATTATCCAAATGGGTCCAGCTGTTTGAAGTTTTGCAGTTATGAAGATTTACAAATTCATTTTCATTATATAGATATGGTAAGTGAAATAGCTTTGAAGACTTGAGCAAGGAGTGATATATCTTTCTACTTTGTAATGCTCTTATTTGTCGAAAATAAAAGGTGTATGTATTCCGTGAGAGTTTGCATGTGTACTGTTACATTTAGTAGACCGGTCCATTATTACTTCAGGTTTCTTTTCTCACCTTTTAAACCTTCCTTGGACTTATACAAATTCATTTTTATATATAGAAGATTATATAAAAAATAAAAGTTTTAACCATTTTTTCACAGAAATTTGCCTGTTTTTAATAGTTTGATTTATAGGTTAATAAATATACCCCTAAATAAGAGAAATTTAATAGAGAATTAAGTATTATTAACATTGCTTTAATTAATGGTTTTTATGAAGACTATACATCAAATGTTTGAAAAATTTAAATATCAAAAAATATAAATTATGTTTCTACCCTTAAAAAAGTAAAAGATGATTATAATTTTAAATATTTACTTACCATCCTTGGGTTGATAAACATTTTCAACAATTTTTTTAAAGAATTTGGTGTAACTTTGGTTCCTCAAAATAAATATAATATTAAAAATTTGCTACATTTCTCTAAAAAAGATAAAATTCTCGATAGTAAAAAATCTCGTATTTATCAGTTTAATTGTTCAGATTGTGATCAGGTTTACAATGGAAGGATCATATGTAATTTAGAAACTAGAACGAAAGAACATTTTTTAATTATTAGGTATAAACAGACTGATAAATTGGCCATGGCACATCACTTTTGGTCATTTAATCATGAAGTGTATCCAGAAGTAAAATTAAAACAATTGAAGTGTCTGATAGATTTAATGGTTTGAAAAATATATTTATTTTAAAAAATAAAAATTACATAATGCATTTTGAAATACTGCCAGTTGATTCTGTCTCTAAATTTGTTTCATTTTCAAAGTTTGGTAATACATACAAAAATATTGTGACATCAGCAACGGTAACGTTGACAACAAAGGAAGTGGAAGTAACTGATGATGTAAATGAGCATTTACAAAACTGGTTGCAACTCTATTTTGTGAAGTTTTCATCAATTATTTTAAAAGATAAATGAAGTTTGTTACAAATAATTATAGTTTATGTAGTATTTATTTCACCGTTGCTTGCTTCTATTTTTTATGTATTTAAATGTATATTTATTTAAATGTATTTCATATATCATACCACACTTAACTACAGTTCACCAAAAATTGGTAATAAAGCAGTAAATACCAGTGTAAACACAATTAGTATTCTAAGTGTCTGCAACCACCGGGACTCACTGTACTTGTTATGAAATATGGAAGTTCAGTTTGATAGTGCACTTGTTTTTAGGTTCATATACACTGGCGGAAAAAAATGCAACACCCTTCAGGATTGTGTTCATTGAAACATGAGCACAGTATGTGGATATTGTGGAATTATAATAATGGAGATTAAATTGTTGTGGTTAGTGGACAATGGATGGCACTGCTCCGGCATGTCTCTCTGACTTCTGTGTTCACTTTGCAGGCAGTCACTGTAGTAACACACAGTTGAATAGCAATGTCAAAAGTTAGTCTAAGGTGAAGCCAGCCGCAACAAAATAAACATTTTCCTAGTGCTCAGCTACAGCCATTTGAGCAGGGTCAAATTGTTGGCCTCCGTGAAACTGGATGGACCTATTGACAAATTGCTGCACATGTTGAGCAAATGTATTGGTGGTGTCCCTGTGTTTCCTCAATGGCCTGCAGAATATTCTCACTCAACCACATTGTATAGATGAACATCTGGATCAATGCATTGTACTGGCATTGATGGGTGCTTGAACAGCACCCAGGAAAGTGATCTGGGAACAAGTAGCATCTGGTGAGTCAACTTGGACTGTTGGAAATCGTCTTCTTGCAGCAGGACTCAAATCACACGTGCCTCTGGCTAAGGTACTTCTTACACCAGAACACTGCCATGCACATCACCTCTGGTGCCGAGAAAGGTTTAATTGGCCACGTAATAGTGCTCTGTTGTCCTCAGTGATGAGAATAGGTTCTCTCTGTACCAAGGGATGATTGTATACATGTACGACATGGAGCTGGTGAGCAAACTCGTCCAGAGTGCATTCGCCCACGACACAGAGGCCCAACTCCTGCGATCACTTACAACTCACGTTCATCTTTGGTGTTTGTGCAAGGATTTGAAACCAGTGCAAGCTACATCCAGCAGGTAATTAATCCTGTGTTACTACCATTTCTTCAACAGGAAGGTGATATGCTGTTTCAAGAGGATAACGCATCCCCCCATACAACTGCTGCAATGTATTGTGCTCTTTGTGGTGTATGACAACTGCCCTGGCCAGCACAGTCTGCTGATCTCTCTCCTGTTGAACTTGCAAGGGACATGATGGGAAAGAAACTGACTGGTCCTCCAAGGCTGGCCACAACCATTGCCAAACAGCGACAACAGGTAAGGAATGCTTGGGACAATGTATTGCAGGATGCCATTCGTCACGTGTACTATTGTCTGCCTGCACGAATACATTCTCGTATTGCTGCCTGAGGGAGGGTTCACCAAACATTGATGTAATTGTTTGGAATAACTTCTTGTTACATGTCTGCTTCATTTGTGCTGATTTTGTTATATGTTATCATATATCATATCATTTCACTTAACTCTTCACTCTTCATGAAAAGTTAAGCAATCCTTGATGGTGTTCTACTAATTTTTTCCGTCAGTGTATATTGCATGTGCACACTGTAGAATGACACTACTATTGGGGAATTGTTCACTAAGTTGAATTTTATACTATTGGGGAATTGTTCACTGACTCAGTTGAATTTTATATGTGAAGAATCACAGTGCATAAACTGTTTTTAAATTTTTTTTATTTTTTATTACGCTTTAAGAGAAAGTGCAAAAAAACGTAACTGTGACTAAATATTGGAGAGTTAAAACATAATTTAAATGCCTGCTACACAGGCTTAGAAATCCTAAGAAGCAGGTTTTGTTTTGTGGTGTATCAAGTCGACTGGATTACAACCCTCTTAAGCAAAGCTTCCATAGCACTCTGAAGAACAAAAAGTAATGTTTTGGAACTGTTGCACTGATTAGCATTTTAAAGCTTATTAATGGAACGTTGGTTATGTTCAAACTTATGTTAAATGACATATGTAAGTATGACTAATGTTCAATCAGTAGCATGATTAACCTCATGTCCAAAAACTTCCAATTATTATTGAATTCTAAAGCTTACTTATTTCCATAGTTGTGTAGGTTGTCTTCTTTTTTCTTTCAGGAAATGTTCTAGTACCTGTTGCAGATTGTGGAGAGAAATATTATAATGTACACAAAAAGTTTGACACAACCTTACAAGATTATCTTATTTATTGGGAGAAGTATATGAAGAAAAATTGCTGTGGTATGCCGTGCCTCTATTTGAAGGTGTGTTGTGTAATCTGCTTTATATAAAAATGTTTGAAATCAGTAGTTCATTTTTGTAGATTTGAATTAAATATATTACATATCTTGTTAGGAATTAAAGATTTATAGCTGACATCTTGAAGCCCTCAAGATAAACTTTAAAGAGATAGAATAAGGGGCATGGTGTTTGATGTGCATGCATTAGCGATACTTTAAAGATAAGTTTCAGGTAATTGTAGGTATAAGTTAGTCCTCTCCATCAGCAGTTTGGTAAAGATTTCAATTCCATTTCTGAAATTAATATGAAATTATAGATTTAACTTGATATGATCTTACTCTTTGCATTTGTTGTGACTTCATTTTTCCTTCCCTGACCATAAGATCAGTGTATAACTGCTAGGGCAGTTACGGAAGTATGTCATTTGAGAGAATCTTGGTTGAACTGTTTGGTACCATTGCAAATTACTCAACTTACAAAACAAAGGTATAAAATTTATTATGTAAATTGAAAATTAAGGCACATTACTATTTTTAGATTTAAAAATAATCAGGTCACTCAACAGGATGAATTTTGGTATCTATAAAAAGCTTACACATTCTGAAAACTACATAGAAGAAACAGTCAACTCAGTCCCACACAGGCTCTCTCATGTGAGATAGGAAGTTCCGGTGCCGCATAAAGGTTCGTGAAACGGGCGGGGGTGAAAGGTACATTTCGAGCGCTGCATGTACGCTAACAACCAGATGCGAATTATATTCAATGCTGCCAATATAATTATTTTGGCTGCCATGTTACATACTTATATGAGTCATTCCATGTCAAATCGCACAAATTTCGGGGAAAATTGACCTTCATATCTCCGATTTCATTGATATTGAGTTTATATGTTCTATGAAGGAAAAAATGATACACGTATTTTTTTGTTAGTCTCTGGATTAATTATTTTGGCCAATAAAAAGCATTAAACATTTGGGTATTTTGCGCGCATTGTTCTTCATTAATGTGAATATATCTGGTTATTTTTGGCAGAAAAATATAATTTTTGGCTCATTTACTAAATTGAAATGCATACTTCATTTACACATTAAATAAAAAAATAGTTTGTTTAATATTTATATATTCACAAAGGCATTAAGATTACAAATACCATTATCAATGCTAGCATTTTATTAAAAAAATTCCGAAAAAATTTAAAACTAACCTCATGATGTCATATAACCTCAGGAAAAAATTCAGATTGGGATTCCAAATAATAAGAGAGAAATTAAGTAACTTACCAAGTAGTGCAGCGCTGCTTACAAGGTCAAGACGCACACACACCATGTGGCAGCTGACCGCGTATCTTGCATTGCACTGCCGTCATCACCTACAAGGTCAATTATTATTTCTGTTTCCAGATGCTCGATGATACTATTAATAGCTCTCTCTGATCACATTCATCACACGACATTCCGTAGTTTGAAATTCCAGTCACAAATTTACACTTGCAGTCACCACGTATTTTGTTGCACTGATTTAAAATTAATCATAGATCGGTTAAGGAGTTTTAATATCCACCACTCTCCCTTCGCTTTGCAATGAATAGCATTTTATTCCTACCTAAGATACAGATATTGGCACAAAAGAATGCAATTGTAAAGTGCCTCGCACCACCTTTGCTTGTTGGTATCTTAAAATAAATACATAATTATGCTTGTTATGTTGATTAACGGAGAAAAAGTTGAAAACTACATTGGAAATGTTCTTCTCGGCCCAGGTGAACAGTTTTCTTGGAGTTGAGATAGGGTCTATTCCAGGCTGAAGGCTAGCTTTCATTGCAAGTCTTTTAACAGTACCACCGATGCCATCACAATGTCCTTTTCCGTGGGATGTGATGAAAAAGTGCCACTCTACTTGAATTTGAAAGTCCTTTTCGTGTAAACAGATGTTTGAAAAATTTGTTTTATTTTTATACTGAGCACTTGACCCATCTGAAAAATATATTACTTTATGCAGTACTCTCAGTTGCTGTTTCAGAAACAGTAACACTTTTGTTTGAAAAAGGTGGACAGCTCTGGTGTCGTGTTTTAAGCATTCAGAAATAGCAACAAAGTTAAAATGTTTTATGTCACTATTGTCTTTATAGTAGACCACAAAAGGATGAATTGTGGCCTGACTATTGTTCCAGTGTACCCCCTGAACAGAATCCTGAATAACAAAAGCATAATTTTCCGAGAAATCGGCTATCACTATGCATTCGCCTAATGCCAGATTTTCTTTACACTCCCGCAATAATTCTGCTGCTGAGCTATGAATGTATGTGGAAGTAAATTGCTGAGTTTTGTTGATAATTTGCCTAGAAAATCCTCTACGGGCGATATCAAGGTTTCTAAATTTGTGCGATCCACAGTCACCCACTGTCTGTAGGTAATCTCATGAGTATCTTGTTCATCAAGCAGTTGTGGTAAACGATTTGTTATATTTTCAGTTCCTGGACAAGCTTTACATGTCTTTAAAAAACAGTTAAATGATGGGGGTTTGCAGACGATGTGTGTCAATCAGTCCTTATAATTGGTTAAAATGGGATTTGAATTTTCAGTGAGACGATAAATTGATACCAACAAGCATTAATTTGACATTTTCGTGATGAGCACAAACACAAACAATGGGTTCCACTAGTTCCAAGAAGTACACATTCCTCAGGACTTAATTCCGCAAATTTTGAAAACCCTATTCTGACATCCGGATGCATATCTTTAAAGCTTTGGTAAGTTTCCTTAAGACTCCAAAGTATCAAATTTTATGTTAATGGATTCCCTTACCATTTTCTTTAACAGAAACTACATTTTTTCTGCCAGGCATAACCCTACTCACATCATCAGAATTATAAAATTCAGACTCCTTTTTTAATGTAGATGGACCAAGGCTTTTTCCTGATTTGGTGTCTGGAGTTTCTAAAATTCCTTTTTCTTTAGCCAGCTGTTTAGATATTTGTATCATGTGAGTTGACACATCAAAAAGTTGCTTTATTTTCTTGCAAGACCAGCTGTCAAAAATCGTCAATATTTGTATTTTGAGAGTTTTGTCATCAGTTTCATGTAAAAAAATCTATTTTCTGTATTATTTCAGAATGATGTAAATTTTCATTTGAAGTGGAGTCTGCAATATGAAATACTTTATCCTTCATTGCCTGTGATATTTTCTGAAACTTATCCCGAGGATAGCGTTTTTGCGACAATTTTCTTTTTTTTATAGGCGATTCTCCTATTGCCACTAAACTCTCATTCAGTTTTCTTGCTGCGTCTTTTGTGTCCATACTTACTGCATCACTGGAGGATGAGGAAAAACTATCACTATCTGTATTTTCACATTCTTCTAGTACTGCACTTTCACTAGCACTTGGTACACATAACTCAGTTGTACTTTGTTGCTTTGGAAGTTTTGAAATTTTCTTGCGACAATTGTCACACACTTTCAAATCGCGAGATAGGTTTATGCTTTCCAGTTTGAGTTTAATGAGCATTGCTGAGGTTACTGGCCTTAACTTTTTATTCCCTACTCTGTGGTTAACTAGTTTGAATGGATTAAAAATGTAACAACAACTCCTTTGAACCAAATCTGACATGATGAAAAACAACTTCCACACTTCAGAACTTACACGAAATGTCAGTTGACAACATACTGAGGTTCAACTTATTATTATGCATCTGAACGGCAAACAGCGGAAGTAAAATGATAGCTCACCCACGCGTTCACAGCACTCTCGGTCTGGACGTGAATCACCTCACGCGCCACCAGTTAAGTATTTATAACACCGCTTTTTACTTCAATCCCATTCTGAAACCAATGAAATTCGATGCACAATATTTGAAACATGATATTTTTTCCGTTTTTATAAAGTAAAAAGTTGCTAATTAAAACACATTTTGAAAAACTTACTCCCCTAAATGGCACCCATATTTTGTTTTCACCGAACCTAAAAAAATAGCATATTAAACTACAATATTTGTACTTCATGATGTCTCAAACACTAACATTTCATTAGTAATATAATCTTTGTTATAACGATTTTCATAGAATACAGCAGGCGAATATACGGAAAATATAATATTCAATAAACCTCTAAATAATCGTGCCACACCAAAAACAAAATAGACAGGTTATTTGATCTCTTCTAGGTGTTACGTAAAAAAAAAAAAAAAATTGGAGAAAATAAACAAAGTCATGTCTCAGACGTGTTCGTTTTGACATGGAATGACTCATATAAAGAATAAGTTCTTTTTAGTTCAAAATTTAAATGCTATTGTGTTATTTTATTGCTTATGAAGTCACTTCCGTAATATTATTGGCCTAATTTGTACCTTTTTTGAGCTCAATGTACTATATGATTAAGGCACTACGTTGGCTAACCTATACATATTTGAACAAAATTTTAAAGCTTGAACAGTATCTAAGCCAAGCGAAGTTAAGTCTGAATAAAATTTTCATCGATTTGTGAAATTGTAAAGATCTGAAAGATCTGCGAATACGTATGGGCAACAAGAAGAGTATGGATTTTCACAAAGACCTTTGGGTAAGTAAGATTTAGCATGTAGCTAAATACCGAAAATTAATATGACATAACCTGAATTAAGCCTTCATACATATTCATGTATAGTTAAATTCTTTAGATTAATGTAGCACTTTATAATGGATCAAGGATGTTTTACATATAAAAGCATTAACCTTGTTACTTTATTATTGCAATAATGAGGTTTTCTGTTTTTTTTTCTTCCCCTCCCAGTATTTCAGGGTTCATCATCTCAAGCTACCAGGAATACGATGGCAGAAATCAAAAGTGCAGAATTATTGAATATTGTGTATGTTTCTTGTTTTGGTGAAGTGCAGTGATCTTCAGGAACATTAGTAATGTAGCACGAAGCTTTCTTTCCCGCATATATAGCAATTGAATGTGGCGTATCAAATATTTCTTAAAGTTTGAGTTTCATTTCATATCAGTGGTAAATTTAACAAAACTTTGAGGAATACTGTGACCAACATGTTCTAAACTTTTAGAAAAAGTTAAGTTATTTTTAGCAGTTGATTGCATATATTAGTTTTTGTGTTAGTAGTTTTAAATTTAAAATATTTGAGTCATATATATGTCCATGTAAGGTAAGTAATATCCAGTTTAAATTACTGCAAAAATAGCTGTGAATTTTCAGATATACCAAAACTGTGGCTGTGGATTTGTGCAGAATTCAATTCTCTTTGATCTCTGTAGAATTTCTTTGTTTATAATTGGCAGTATCTGTGTTTACATATAATCTGGATGGCTTAAATTAAAATCTTTGGGCGAGATGCTTGATATGAATTTTATAAACTTTTTCTTTAAATTGCAATAATAAGTATTCTGGTTTTCTTAACCTTACTCTCAATGTATATTTGCATCATTAATAAAGAATGTCACAGCTTTTAACAGCAATTAAAAATATGATCTGAGATTCCATAAACCCAATCTGTTCTATCTTGTTTAATGCAGTAATCACTATGTAATATTAGTCTACACACTACACCAAATTATTTACCTGAATAACCTTCTTAAAAGAGACCTGGTGGGATTAGAATTGACTTAAAAAAGCTGTACAAGTTTTTAGGTGTAATTGTGCATGGCAAGAAATGGTTAAACTGTCATTGTGTCATCATCCTCATTATATGCCACTTTTACTTTTATTTCTGGTATTCCACTTATTCCTAAAACATGTACAATGTCAGCTGTAGCTAGGACCTAAAGACAGAGTGGCTAGATCTCAAATTAGTAAAGCCTCACAATATTTTTGTATTTATTTATTTCCATAATACTAGTACAGAAATCTTACAATTTTCATATACATAACTTTGAGTTGCTGTTTTCCCCCCCTTTATTCCATCATGCATTTTAACACCGTGTTTTTTTTTTTTATGCATGATGGGCCGTAACATAATTCATATTACCTTGGTATTAATATTTTAACAAACACTATTTACATACACATACACATATTTGCATGGACCTTAACATAATTCATATTACCTTGGTATTAATATTTTAACAAACACTATTTACATACACATACATACACATATTTACAAAGTCTTTTCGCTGTACCATCTGATTTTAATAATATGCATGATGAACTTTAACACGGTTTATATTGCTTTATTTTCCTAAACCATTTGCCTGTTATTCTCCACATAAATTCTCCTACCCTTTTTATATCCCCCTCCTTTTGTACTTTTATTATCTTGACTTTTAGCACTTCTTTGTTAACTCTCCCATTTTTTGGGTATAAACTGATCCCTCCATAGTTTCGTTTCTTCACATTCCAGTATATAATGTAATTCATTATCTACCTCCCCACATAGAGGGCAACTATCCAAATTCACTTCCTTCCCCCTCTTAACTTATGTGCACTTAATCTAGTCCAAGCCCAACCTTCTCTACCTAACCTATTACAAACCTCAACATACTTCTCCCTTCCCCATTCAACTTTTAATTGTCTGTATTGTACTAAACTTTTCTTTCCTTCAAGACTGTGGAATAATCCCTAGCTTCACAATAGATAATCCTCTTCTTTGTTAACATATATATAAAAAACAGTGTCAAGGCCTAATGGTCTTATGCAATATACGGTTACCATGTTTTAAGAATGACCTTGAGTACACTTGACATTAAAGGCACATAGTGTTGAGCACCTCATATATCGCAACACAATTTGGACAAATGGGTTTAGTAAAATGACAAGTTAAAGTGATATTTGCATGGCATTGACGTATTATTCTTTGGTACATCTGTTCTCAACATGTACTTGCCACCATTTATGAGTAATATTGGTACACAGTTTCTGAAATGCCAACAATTTTAAGGGTGATATAACTTTACTACCATGACCCACAGAAGTGTTACATGTGACATGAAACTGACACTGTTAAGCATCGTCTTACTGTTCTAAGTTGGGATGAAACCCTCAATCTTCAGCATGGAAAAAAGATGCTTAACCTAATATATGAGCCATCCGTTACATGCAGTGATGCGAAGCCACATAATGATTTTGAAAAGTAAATAAAACTGCACATTATTTTGCTATATAATGCACTTCTTGTTTCTTTCTAGTGAACATATAAGGGAATTATGGACTGTCAAAAGAAACAGTGGTTAGATGTGAGCAATTAAATTACACTACTAAATTATTTTCTAGTAACTTCTCAAACACACAATTCCATCACTTTCACTGCATAACTAAATCTACAAACAGCATTAATAGTTCGGAGTGAAATCTTTAACTGAGTTATTTATTTGACACACATTCAGTTGTATGTCATGGCCTGAGAGTTTACACTATGCAGAGGGCTCCAATTGCCATCTTAGTCAGAAAGGCCCAGATGACCTTGTTGTCGACGGGCCCTTAAACACCACACACACACACACACACACACACACACACACACACACACACACACACACACACACACACACACACACACACACACACACACACACACACACACACACACACACACACACACACACACACACACACACACACACACACACACACACACACACACACACACACACACACACACACACACACACACACACACACACACACACACACACACACACACACACACACACACACACACACACACACACACACACACACACACACACACACACACACACACACACACACACACACACACACACACACACACACACACACACACACACACACACACACACACACACACACACACACACACACACACACACACACACACACACACACACACACACACACACACACACACACACACACACACACACACACACACACACACACACACACACACACACACACACACACACACACACACACACACACACACACACACACACACACACACACACACACACACACACACACACACACACACACACACACACACACACACACACACACACACACACACACACACACACACACACACACACACACACACACACACACACACACACACACACACACACACACACACACACACACACACACACACACACACACACACACACACACACACACACACACACACACACACACACACACACACACACACACACACACACACACACACACACACACACACACACACACACACACACACACACACACACACACACACACACACACACACACACACACACACACACACACACACACACACACACACACACACACACACACACACACACACACACACACACACACACACACACACACACACACACACACACACACACACACACACACACACACACACACACACACACACACACACACACACACACACACACACACACACACACACACACACACACACACACACACACACACACACACACACACACACACACACACACACACACACACACACACACACACACACACACACACACACACACACACACACACACACACACACACACACACACACACACACACACACACACACACACACACACACACACACACACACACACACACACACACACACACACACACACACACACACACACACACACACACACACACACACACACACACACACACACACACACACACACACACACACACACACACACACACACACACACACACACACACACACACACACACACACACACACACACACACACACACACACACACACACACACACACACACACACACACACACACACACACACACACACACACACACACACACACACACACACACACACACACACACACACACACACACACACACACACACACACACACACACACACACACACACACACACACACACACACACACACACACACACACACACACACACACACACACACACACACACACACACACACACACACACACACACACACACACACACACACACACACACACACACACACACACACACACACACACACACACACACACACACACACACACACACACACACACACACACACACACACACACACACACACACACACACACACACACACACACACACACACACACACACACACACACACACACACACACACACACACACACACACACACACACACACACACACACACACACACACACACACACACACACACACACACACACACACACACACACACACACACACACACACACACACACACACACACACACACACACACACACACACACACACACACACACACACACACACACACACACACACACACACACACACACACACACACACACACACACACACACACACACACACACACACACACACACACACACACACACACACACACACACACACACACACACACACACACACACACACACACACACACACACACACACACACACACACACACACACACACACACACACACACACACACACACACACACACACACACACACACACACACACACACACACACACACACACACACACACACACACACACACACACACACACACACACACACACACACACACACACACACACACACACACACACACACACACACACACACACACACACACACACACACACACACACTCTTAGTCAGAAATGATCAGAAAGTACATTGTTTAAAGCCATACCAAGTTAAAGTAAGCCATTAACCCAAACAGTTGCTGTGCACATTAAGCAAATCATACTTCACAGTCAGATAGTTTCATGAATTGTCATATTGGAAGATACACTGTGCATTAAATTTTATTTTTAAAACTGCATATTGTCTTTCTTTCAGCATTCATTACCGTGCTTATACATGTCATTAAAGCATTTATAAATTCAACACTGTAATATTCATGTATCACAAAGACAAAGTTAAGCGTAGGACAATTTTAAATGAATGATACAGTTTCATGTGTTTCTTATTTTTCATAGTAATTTATTCGGCACTTGTGAATGATAATTCAACCAAAGTGATCAGAAGTATATAAAATAGTGCCATTTATGAAATTTATGTTACCCGTTACTGACACTGACTCATGTACTAATTTTTAAGGTTTTACTACATTATTAATGTCATATGAATCAATCACAAATTTCAGGTTTTGCTCTGAATATCCTTTTGTATACTTATGCTGAAAATAATGTATGTACTATTGAGCTTTTCAAATTCTTATTAAATATAACCATTAACAGAGCTGCTTTGTTCTCTTTTACTTAATTAAAAAGTGTAGCAAGAATATCTTAAAACCGCTGTGTTATATAGTAAATAAATCTCTTCAAAGCAGCACATTTCCCCTGGAACTAAAAGTAGCAAAAATAAAACCAATATTCAAAAAGGGAGATGAAAAGGACCCAAACAACTATAGACCAATAGCTCTACTTTCAACCTTTTCAAAAATACTAGAAAAAGTAATGTACAAGAGGCTCATGGCATTCCTCAACAAATTTAAAATCATTAATAGAAGTCAGTATGGGTTCCAAAGTGAGAAATCTACTTAGTCTGGCAGTGATCAATTTTGTTGACAGTATCTATGATGTACTGGACAGAAGTGAAGTTGGGATGAGTATATTTTTGGATCTATCCAAAGCTTTTGACATCGTATATCACAATATTCTGTTAAATAAGCTACATAAATATGGTGTAAGAGGGGTGGCCTTCAATTGGTTTAAATCCTACCTTGAAATGAGAGAGCAGGTTGTTGAGTTCACTTTCACAGAAAGAGCCCAAAAATAAATAAAAAATGAGTTATCACAAAAAAGACCAGTAGTATCAGGGGTTCCGCAAGGATCTATTCTGGGCCCCCTGTTATTTTTACTGTATATAAATGACCTCCCATTATGTCTTATGAACAACTTAGATGCTAAAATCACACTCTTTGCAGATGATACAAGTATTTTCATTTCAGGAAAGGATGATGATAGTCTTCATCAAAATATAACACCAGCTATAGTAAATGTTTTAAATTGGTTTAAAGTCAATAAGTTGCTTGTAAATGAAGAAAAAACAATAACACTAAATTTTCAGCATAAGGCTTGTAGGAAAATGGAAAACCCTTTGCATCAGAATTGGCTCCAGATTGATAAATTTTGAACAGCAAACTATATTCTTAGGTCTATGGGTAGACAAAAATTTAAGTTGGGACAAACATATAGAAAAGTTAGCAGAGAAGCTGAGCCGTGTTTGTTTTGTTTTACATCAGCTGAAGCCTCGAGTAGAATTTACTGCACTCAGAACCTGTTACTTTGCTTACTTTCATTCACTACTATCATATGGGGGAGTTGCCTGCCAGACACAAAGGGAGACGGACGCGTAAGCACATGCTCTCGCGACCGAAGATGATTGACGCGCAAATGTATAGAATTAGGATCGTCGCTTTTAACGCATTTAGAACGAACCAGAAAACTCAGCAGGGATCTTCTGGTATATGTTTAATTATTGTATGGTACATCTTAGTGATATGGGCTTTGTTAATTTTTGGGGGAGTGGAACTAAACCCCGGACCGACAATGGAGCAACTAGCCGTGATGCTAGAAAATATCATAAAAGAAATAAAAGAAGTGAAGGAGATGGAAAATAGAATTAACAAGAAGATTGGCAAACAGTTTAACGGGATGTTAACAGCATTAGAGAAATTTGATGAGGAAGTAAAGGAAGAAATAAAAGAATGTAAAGACAGACTAACCCGATTGGAAAATTTAGAGGAAGGGAATTGGAAACTAAACCTGATAATATTTGGATTAGAAGAGAGAAGAGACCGACGAGTATGGCAGGATGTAGAAAATATATTCCAACAAAAACTGAAACTAAATATGGCAGGTTGGGAGATAGTGGATTGTTTTAGAATAGGAAGATTTGGACCGAAACCAAGACCAATAATAGTGAAAGTAACATCAATGAGATTCAAATGGGAAGTGTTGAGGAACAGTAAACAGTTAAAAGGCACTAAAATATTTATTGAGCAAGATTTGGGTAAGAAACAGTGCGAATTGAAATCTTTAGCTTTATTGGAAATGAAGAAAGCAAGAGCAGCAGGAAAACGGGCATATTTAAAAGGTGTTGATTTGTGGATCGATGGTGTGAAGCAGGAACTTCGTCAGCACTACGTTACATGGGAGGGCAACTACATTTTGAGGGCAAAAGACGACAGGAATGTCCAACTGACACGTGGTCGAACTACGGAAACGGAGCATACGTCGCCTGCGAGGAAGCCAGAGTCAGCGATGCTGACAAGGGAAAGAGAAGATACATCACCTGTGACGTCACATGTATGGACCGAACACAGGACCGAGCGAGTCGAATCACAACAGCTAATGTGTAGTGTTTAACGCCCGCTTTTACTACATACGGCACTGCAGGCGGTGACACTGATGATACATGAGTTGAAGATGGAGCACCGGTGGAATGAGATGGCGGGGGAAACAGGAGGTCCCGGAGAAAACCCGCCCCAGCGCCGTGTTGTCCACCACAAATCTCACTTTGCGGTCGCCTGGGATCGAACCCGGGCCACCTTGGTGACAGCCAAGCGGTCTAACCACTGAGCCACGACGCGGCCTCACAACAGCTAAATGACACGCAAGGAGATCAGCTGATGGGGGAAGCTCATACTGCGTCAAGTAGTTTGAGAACGGCTGAGATTGAGCAGAATTTAGGCGACTTACAAGTGGTGTCAACACCATCAGGAAGTATCCTGGAAGTGAAAGACCGTGTGCGCACCAGGAGCCATATGAACTGAGAAAGGTGGAGGTTCAAAAGGAAAGATGAAGCATAGGGATTCGTATTATCCATTGGGGGTTGGAATGTGGACGGGCTTTGGGAGAAAGTGTGCAGTGGGGAAATCTATAATGTGCTAAAAACTTGTGATATATTAATGGTTGTGGAAACCTGGATAGAGAAAAAAACTAATGTAATAATTCCAGGATTTGACTTTTATAGCATAAGTGGGATGAAGAACCAAAGGAAAGGCAGAGCTTCAGGGGGTTTAGGCTGTTTTATAAAGAAAGATAAATGTCTTAAGGTGAAGGAAGAAAAAGAACTGTCAAACAGATCAGTGTTATGGATCTCCATAGGGGACATGTATCAAAATGGGGGAACTGTCTGTATTGCCACAGTGTATAACCCACCTACTATATCAGAGTTCTTTGATCCAAATGTGTTTAGGAAACTAGGTTGGGGTATAGAAGTGTTGGAAAATAAGTATGGGAAAGTTGAAATAATAATTGTAGGTGATTTAAATGCAAGAATAGGGGAACACCAGGTTAAGTGGATTAATACAAGTGATGAAGCTAAGAAGGAACTTGAAATAGAGATCGGGCATAGTAAAGACAAGGTTACCAATAATGAAGGGAGGAAACTTTTAGATTTCTGTGAGGAGAATAATCTTATGATTTGTAATGGCCTGAAAGTGGGTGACAAAGAAGGGGAATTCACATTTGCTAATAAAAATGGCCAAAGTGTGGTAGATATTTTAATGTATTCTGTAGGAATTGATGAATGGATCCTAGATTTTGAAGTTATGAATGTTTTAACATCAAGCTGTCACTTTCCATTAAGATTAGAGTTAGGGGAAGGCAACAAGCGTATGAAGAAGCTTGATGAAGAATGTCTCAGTGTGGTGGAAGTGTATAAGTGGAAAGAAGAGTTGCATAAAACATTTGTTAATGAATTGAATTCAGAGAGTAGTAAAATCTTACAAGTTAGGGTACAAAGCTTAACTGAGAATAAAATAGAGCAAGCCTTAGAGACACTGGAATATATTGTTAAAAGGGCAGGGGCCGGTATGAAAATGGGGGTTTCTAAAGGCATCAGGAGGCAGTGGTTTGACATGGATTGCCAGGTGGCAAAAGCAAGAGTAGCACAGGAATTAAAGAACTGGCGGCAATCAAGGGAAAAAGAGGAAAGGGAAAATTTCCTGATCTTGAGATGGGCATACAGGTGTCTCTTATTGCAATAAATGGGGTTTGAAAGTGAATGAAGACAAAACAAAGATTATGGTCTTCAAAAAAGGATACAGGTTGCGTAAGGATGAGAAATGGGAGGTTAATAGAAGAGAAATAGAGGTAGTGAGGAGATTTGATTATTTGTGTACGAGGTTGAGTTCAGATGGCAGCTGGAAAGAACAAAAAAAGATGTCTGTGGCAAAAGGTAAAATGGCCATGAGAGTGATAAGATCATGCTACAGTAAACTGCCAGATATAAATGTCAAATGGTTGGAGAGGATTTATACGGCAGTAGTAGAAAATAGAATGTTACATGGATCAGAGGTTTAGGGAGTAGATGAGGCTTGGAGAGAGACTGATAGAGTGCATAGATCCCTTTGTAAATATATATTGGGATTACCAATAGCATCACCTAATGGGGCAGCTCAATTAGAACTAGGCAGGCATTCTACTAAAATTAAAATCTTGTCAAGGGCAATGAAATATTTATACAGAATCACTAATTTGGAAGATGGCAATATAATTAAAGAATGTTTTCATATTCAAAAGAGAAGTAACTGGGGTGGGTCTTGGGCACACAAAATGTATGACTTGTTGAAGCAGATAGGTATGGGTCATTCTTGGATAAATGCAGAGTATGGGTATAGAGGCTTCTGGAAAGAAGTTAAGCTAAGATTAGAAGATATTGACAGACAAGACATTTTCGCCAATACAAGTGACAAAAGCTCACTGAGATTATATAGAGAAATAAAAACAACCTGGGGAAGGGAAGGATATATAGATATATGTAGTAAGTTAGGGTGAGAAGGTTTTGCTTGGGCGAGAACAGGAGTGAGAAACTTGAAAGGTATAGATCAAGAGAGGGAGCTAGATAAATGTCCATTGTGTGGAGAAGAGAATGCAGATTTCCATTGTATATTAAATTGTAGTCAAAGATATGGAGAGAGCAGGCTTGGCTACATAAATGGGACCATTTGGGGGGTGAAGTAGTAATTAGAAAAATGTTGTCAGTAAAAGGGGAAAAGAACAGGAGAAATATAGGGGATTATTTAGGGAAAGTTAAAGAGAGATGGCTAAGAACAATTAAGAGAAAAATGTAGAGTGGGATAGGTGAAATGGCAGAAAGTGTAAAAAGGAGTAGAGGGCCTCCAATACACAAAAACCTAGGGTTAGGTGTATGGGGACTGAATTACTATTCAGTGGTGGGCAACATGACATGATAAGATTTTTAGGATTTAGGAATATATGGCATATTTCAGTATGGATTTTATAATTGTAATCTTGATTTTGTATTTCCATTTGTTGATGTAAAAGGAAAGATGAGAAATAAATTACTAAATTACTACAATCATATGGACTACCATTGTGGGGAAATACTACAAATAGTAAGTTGATATTTAAGCTACAAAAGAAAGCATTACGAATTATGGTTGGTATTCCAATAATGGAAAGCTGCAGAAATCATTTCAGAGATTTGAATATCTTGACCCTACCAAGTTTATATATGAAACAGGTATTGATTTACATGGAGACTAATACGGCGAACTATGTCATGAATGCTAAAGTATACACCCATAACACACGTAATAAAGATAAATTACACACCTATATTCATAAAACAAAACTATTTGAGACTTCTGTCAAATACATGGGTTTAAAGCTATACAACCACTTGCCAAATCAATTAAAAAACATACCCTCTATAAATAAGTTTAAGGCAGAGCCACAATTTCTTTAAAAAAAAAAAATCAGTTTTACTCAGTAAATGAATACTTAGAATACAAGTCAGGTAAAGCATAAATTAATCAGTTTGTTGTGCATAATTATACTAATGTATTCTATTTCTATTCTTGTTTCATGTGTCCAAGATTGGAAGACTCATCAATGAAGAATTTTAGCTGGCCAAAGCATTAAAATTAAGTGTAATTGTGTAAATTATTTGAAAACTTTAGATTGTAAATTCCTCATAGATGAACTGTAAATATTGTTAAATACTGTAACTATATTGACAATGCCCATAATTCTGTATGAATTCCTGTGGCTAATAAACATTGTATTGTATTGTATAAAGAGCTAGTGCTTTTTTTTTGTTCATAGTTGTTGGTGTCCTCATTTAAAATTTATATATACATTTCTTTAGTGGTGATTTTTTTTATTCTTTTTTTTTCCAACTTTTATTTCAGGCAATTTTTCAACATTCTGTGTACAAAGAAATTGCATTACACATAACCTTAGGGTATCCTTTCCTGTTTTTTTGCACTTACAGAATCAGTATTTTGGTGTTAAGAAGCTTTGGAATTCCAACTTGAGGGAAAGGGAATACAGATGTTGTATAGCCTCAACAGCATCTTGAGTGATCTCAGTCTCTTGTTTATTAAAGTTGTAATTGTTTTTTAAAGACAAAATTATTAATTTGCAACAGGAATATTAAAGCTATAATGCTTTGTGGAAGTCATAAGTATTCATATTTAACAGGAAAAGTTCAAGTTGACTAGCGGATTCTTGAGATATTTTTTCACAAATTAATTAGTCAACTTCTTTCAAAGTCACATCTCACACACTGATGAATAGTTTACTGCACATTTATCAGCGTATTTGACACATATTATCTTGATATGTGATAGTTGAAATGTGCCGTAGTGGCGAGTGGCGAGATGTGACTTCAAAAGAATTTGGATTCTATCAGTCACTGATCACGGCAGGTGTAGGGTGAGGGCAAGCGAATGCACCATAGCTCGGTCGCAATAGAAGCTCACTACATTACCGACCTTAGTTCCACAGGCACCGGGGGTGAAAGGTTCAGGAGGAGGGCTCTATGCGGCTCCAGTCTCTACCACGGAGTTGATAATCTGGTATTAATCTGTGGTCCCACACAAACAAGCTGTCCTTAACCTTTTCAGTGATAAGGACATCATATGACATCCATTTTAAAATGCTACAGAAGTGATATTGGCATCTATAGACATCCTGTACATACATGCATTTAATGTTTATTTAACCTTAATAATTTAATTTTTCTTTTACCATAAATTTAAATAAAGTCTATATGAGATAAAAGCTTATCTTTTAAGGTTTTTTTCTTGAATGGCTTACCTCAAAACATGGATAAACACACAAGGGCACATTTCCACATTCATGGCAAATTCTGCTGTATTGCTTTTTTGCAATACATCAAACATTTTTGAAATAGATGCTGGGATTGTGGATTACTTATCTCCAGTATGAAGAGGCATCTGAATGTTAGTGCTCATTTAGGCTGCAAGCTGTAGATATGTGGAAGTCCAGATAAGCCATCTTCTGGGGTTTATATTCTGCTAGTGTAAAATTACTTTTTATGTCATAATGGTAAAGCGGGATATGTTTGCAATTCCTGATCTACTAGATCCATACCACCACTGTATTTCTGGATAATATGGGGCTTGAAAATTCACATTTTATTACAAGCCTTAATTTTTCCATTGTCATCATCAAAAACTTAAGAACTGCAATTAGATTAACTACCCTCCTATCTTGCCAAGTAACATAGGTGAAAGGTGGGAGCTGACACACCTGCATTTCTCCGCTCCTTAGAGCCTCTGTATTCTTCCAAATGCTTTTGTTTTTCATTTGTATAAGACCTTGAATAATTTAAGGTAGCTGTACCATTTATCTAAATATACAGTCCTATTCCAATGTGTAAGGACTATGATACAATGAAGCACAAAATTAATATGTTTTTGAATTGAACTAATACTCAATGCTCCACTTATTGCTAGTATTTACCTAGAACACGTTTCGTTAGGATCTTCCTAACATCATCAGCTGTTGTCGACTAATGGATGTTGGTTTGGGAGGCGATAGGTGCATCTCTGTCGGTATCTTGATGAACTTGAAGTTTGGGTTTTCTTCAAAGGTAGTGTCGAAATTAAACAGTTTTCTTTCATATTTCTTTATGAAGATTTTTTTCCATGTGGTTAATGCTGCTGGACATTGGACCCTTTTTAATAAGTGGATTTCTCGTTCTATTTCATGATTCTCCTTCCAAAAATGGTATGCTACCGTCGATTTATCTATTTCTTTGTTCCTGATATTCCTCAAATGCTCTTCAAGCCTAATGTTCAAGTACCTTTTTGTTTTTCCAATGTAAAAGTTGTCACAGCCTTTGCAGTTTATTCGGGACACACCTGATTTTTTGTCTGTGGGTATCTCCTTTATATTATGTGATTTCAAAAGGTGTTGTACACTAAATTTGTTCTGTGGGGCCAAAGTAATATTGTGCTCTTTGAAGACTTTTTGGAAAAGGTGTGTAGCTCTGGGATTATATGTAAATTTTCTGTATAAAATTTCATTGCAGATTGGGGAAAGAGTAGTTACTTGTTTGCATCTTTGTTGTCTTGAATTTATCAATTTTCTTTTTGACCAATTCAGCACTGAATCCATTGTATTCTGCAATGTGAATTATATTATTGTACTCTTTGATATATTCCAACTTGTTTAAAGATGCATTAACCAGCCTGTAAGTTAAACTGTTGATAACAGCATGCTTGTGTTGTCTTGGGTTATATCCATCTGCTTCTATGAAATTTTCTGTGCGTGTTTCCTATGTATTCCTTCCTATGTTTTCTGGTAAATTTCAAATCTAAGAAAGGGATTTCATTGTTTGTCTCTTTCTATGGAAAATTTTATTGCAGGATTTTGTAAATTAAGTAGTTTTAATGCATCATCCACTTGTTTCTCATTTACTATTGCCCAAATGTCATCCACATATCTATACCAATGTTTGAAAATTAGTGGGAATGCCTTTGTGATGTGGTTTCCAAAAAGCTCATGAAGAGGTCTGCCAAAAATGAGGACAATGGGTTGCCCATAGATAGTCCTGAGTTTTGTTTGAAATTTTTTTTATTGAATGTAAAAAAGGACTGTTCAATGCAAATATTGTTAAGTGAAGGTATTCCTCTGTGATGTTTTGGTCTAATTGCAGGGACTGAAGCCATAATAATAATAATAATAATAATAATAATAATAATAATAATAATAATAATAATAATAATAATAATAATAATAATAATAATAATAATAATAATAATAATAATAATAATAATATGATAATAATAATAATGATAATATGATAATAATGATAATAATAATAAGATAATAATGATAATAATGATAATAATAATAATAATAATAATAATAATAATAATAATAATAATAATAATAATAATAATAATAATAATAATAATAATAATAATAATAATAATAATAATAATAATAATAATAATAATAATAATAATAATAATAATAATAATAATAATAATAATAATAAATTTTATTGTTGAGCTTTACAGCAATGGACAACGTCAGAAGATACAATACAAATTACAACAATATGATATTTGCATGTGCTCCATGAGTTTCTCTCTTGGCACACTTGGGAACGAAGAGATTACATCAAAAGATACCATTTGGTCGGTGGGAGAAAATAGTAGATCTTTAGTTTTGTTGATGAATTCCAACGAATTTTTAATACTGTGGCTTTCAAATTTTGTTAGCTCCTTAAATTTTTTGTTTAGCTATTTGGATAGTTTGTAGCAGGGTGTGTTTATGTTACAATTCCTTTCTTGAAAGTGTTGAAAACAGTGTTGTTATAATAAATTAAATTTATGACATCTTTGCAATAGTACTAAAAAAACACATCAGTGATGCACTAAAACTTTTAAATACCCAAGAAAAAAGTATCAAGTTCTCTGTAGAAATAGAAAAAGACGAATTTTTACCATTTTTTTGGATCTAAAAATAATGAGAAATAAAAACAGATTAAACTTCGGCATTTACAGAAATACAACACAGACAGACAACTACATAAAAGCTGATGGCTACAACCCAAGATCCCACAAACAGGCATCTTCAATAGTTTAGCACACAGACTGGTCAACATCCCTCTCACAGCAGAAGAATACAAAACAGAATACAACAAAATTATTGAAATAGCACAAAAAATGACTTTCCCAAATCGTGTTGTTGTTGTTGTTGTTGTTGTTGTTGTTGTTGTTGTTGTTGACTAATGGCACTGGGAATTATTTGATTTGCATCATTTTCCCCCTAGCTTCCCAATATAAAGCCTGTAGGTTCCCACTTTTGAGACCATTACATTTGTCCAAAAGGTGTTTGTTCATGATGACATCCTCTTTACAGATAGTACATTTGGGTGTAGGTATGCAGTGTATTTTATAAAGGTGTTCTGCAAGAAAATCATGGCCAGTTTCCATTCTAAATAGGGCCACTGCAGTTTTTCTTGGTAGTTTTTATATGTCAGTTTTGTCTCCAATGTTCTTATAATTCTTGTCTTTTAGTTTATCTTCTTCATCAAGTCTCTGCTGTCTTTTGAAATGTAGCTTAATGTTGTTTAATTGTTTATTAATTTCAGTTTGTCTTACGGGTTTTATATTTTGAATTGCACCCTTTTTTGCTAGTTGGTCAGCATGCTCATTACCTAAAAGTACAACATGGGCTGGAATCCATTGCAGGTTGACATGGTTTCTTGATTCGACAGCAGCTTTAATTAAACTTCTTATTTATTTGAAGTTTCTTGTTGTTTTGTTTTTATAATTTACAATCCCATCTATGGCTGATTTTGAATCTGTTAAAATAACTATGTTTTGCTTTATGTACGGTTTGTACAGGACATTCTGCAGTGCTGCTTTTATGACTGTTAGTTCTCCATCATAATGGTTTGAAGTTTCGTCTAGTGTTAGATACTGTGCAAAATGTTTGCAGCATACTCCTGCACCAGCATCTTGTTTGTTAACCCTTTCACTGATATGGACGTCATATGACGTCCAAGTTAAAAGGCCGCAAACCGATATGGACGTGTATAGACGTCCTGTGCATACGTGCATTTAATGCGTATTTAATGATAATTCTTTTAAACCTTATGTTTTAGAGTAAATTTAAATAAATTCTATAAGAAGTAAAAGCTTACCTTTAAAAGTTTTTTCTTGAATGGTACACCTCAAAACAGGGATAAACACACAAGGGCACATCTCCACATTCACGGCAAATCATACTAGTTTCCTTTTGGACACCTTTCTTGCGGCACACCAAACATTGTCTAAAGGGACGCGAATTTTTTGCTGTGGGTGGTACCCTTTTAGGAAAATGTTTTCGTTCAAGTCTGAGGGGTGCTGGGGTGGTGGATTTTTTACCCCCAGTATGGAGAGGTCTCTGAATTTTATACTGCTCAATTAGACTGCGAGCTATTGATATAAAAGTCCAGGTACGTCATTGTCTTCCATGGGTTTAGAGCTCTCCAAATTACTAAACAATTGTATATGGTTATATCCAGCTGGTGTACAAATACTTTTTTATACCATTTGATTGTTTTTCGCAAAGAGGGATATGCGTGTAATACCTGATCTACTAGATCCACTCCACCCATATGCATATTATATTCCTGGATAATATCGGGCTTGAAAATTGACATTTTGTTACGAGCATAAATTTTTCCAGTGTCAATCATAAAAATCTTAGAGCTGCAATTGGATAATGCTGTAACAGCCCTCCTGTCTTGCCAAGCAACATAGGTCAAGGGTGGGAGCTGATGCACCTGCATTTCTCCTCTTCTTAGAGCCTTCGTATTCACATCTTTTGGCAAACCAATACGATTTGAGCGTACTGTTCCAATTGCATTTGTTTTTCTTTTGTGTAAGACCATGAATAATTTAGGGGAACTGTACCAATTATCTAAATATACAGTCCTACCCTAATCAAGTATAGATTCCACCAGGTGCATTACTATGGAACCAGATAACCCCAAATCTTTGTCTCCGGTGTTATCAGTCTCTTGGCCAGTGTATATGCAGCTATTGGAAAGATATCCTGTTTTACTTTCACATACATCAAAACTCTTTATGCCAAATCTGGCCCTCTTTGTTTTGATGTATTGTTTCCAACCTAAACGGCCCTTCCAAAGCATCAGGCTTTCATCAACAGTGATCTTTTCACTAGGCACATAATTTTCTTTGAATTTTGAAATAATGTAATAAAAAACTGGTCTGATTTTGGATAGTTTATCATTCACATTTTTTGTGCAGGTGAAATGAAGGAAGCGCAAAATGGAAGTAAACCTGTTATTTGACATGCATTTCCCAAAAAATGGGGTAGCTAGCATGTCATCTGTAGATCAGTACATGTCTAGCGTAGGTTTACGAATAATACCCATGAGCATAATTAGACCAAGTAGTGTGTAGATCTCATTCATTGTTACTTCTGTCCACTTCTGAATTCTACTCTTAGGTCCTAAATTGCCTTTAGCAATCAGATCTTCCTTCACCCTACTCGCATATACATTTGTTTCCGAAACAATGAGAGACAGTAAGTCAGTTGTAAAAAATTTTGTGAAAATGTCAATTGGTTGGCTGTCAGAAGTTAGCTGAGTATGCGGTTGTACACCAGAGGTTGTGCTCGTGAACGTATGTCTATTTGTGTTAGAGTTATTTTGACACCTCCATAACGTTGATTCTTCACGAACACCTGTCGGAAATGAGTCATTTTCCTCCTCACTGCTACCTATATCCTCAACACCCCCCTCAAAATCTGAAAACTCGCCATCAATGTCCAAATCACTAACAGCAAAAAGTCTTCCACATTTTCTGATGTAATATCAGAAGCCTGCACTCGTCCTACACTAGCTAATTGATTTGCTACATTACTAGGTGAAGCCATGATTAGCACTGAGGAAACTATTTCAACTGTGTTTTAGCTAAAGAAATTGCTTGGAACTCTGACGCAGTCTAAATTACTATATGAACTGAGCGAAGAAAAAAGTTACGTCAGCTAACATAAACTTCCATTGCACAATTAGAGAGATGCTGACGGAGTTTTCTTTCCAGCCTGTATAACGCAATATAAACAGTTATTATTACGTGTTAGCATAAACTGAAACCTATAAACCTTGAACCCAACACTTCATTTATTCAGCTGATATACACATATAGTTTGTAAAACAAAACTACTCAGAATTAGGCATGTTCGATGCAAAGAATGGCTTTCTTTACAGTGATACAAATTAATGAAATTTCAACGCTTTATTAATATAGTCTCTATTTTAATGATACCGCAGATGTATACAGCTTTTAATGGGCTTTAAACCAGTTTTCGTTTCCCTGAAATAACTTAATACATAAGATACGAATATTTATTTATGAAGCATTTTTGCAGCATTTAACAATTTAAATGTCTTGTTCTGTTTATTGGGTATCCGTTCCCGACCGTGCAGGGTTTAAATGGCCATCGGCGAAGTGGTTAATAAAGGATCCATCTGTGTATATTCGGAGCCATTCTTTTTCTGGATATCTTTCATTTTCTGTGGCTATTGCTATTGCTCTCATTTCATCTGGTAAATTGTTTTGCTTATGTATCGTATATAACAGGTCATTCTTATAATGTATGTCAATATATTCTGTTGTGGTTGTTTCCTCTATTGTTGTTATATTTGTTGTTATTATGTTCTTGTGTTTTCAGTTATTGATGTATGTTCTGAAGCTTGTTTGGGTTTTTAGATTGCTTATATTATCTGCTGTGTGATACCACTTGTGTCTATTTTTGTTAACTAGCAGTTTTTGTGCTAGGGTAATTGCCTTTAGTTCATGTTCCAGTTCTATGGCCATATTTTTTTGTGAAGCTCTGTAGTATGGCAGTTGGTGTTGTTTTCACAGCTCCTGTTATTATTCTTAGTGAATTGTTTTGTAAGGTTTCTATTTTCCTTTTGAGTTTCTTGCTTACTGTTGCCAGCAGTTCTCCTCCAAATAGTAAGTTAGGTTTTATGTATGTTTTATATGTGGTATTTCCCCCATTTTTTTCCTTCTATATGTTTTAAGATGTTCTTTTTGTTGATCTTATTTGTTACATTGTTTACATGTTCTTTCATTGATAGTTCCCGGTCTAGTTCTATTCCTAGATATGTTGTTGTGGATGCTTCTTGTAAATTTTTGTTATTGATTTGCAGACATATATTTTCTGTTTTGTGTTGCATTGTGAACAGTTGATATTGCGTTTTTTCTGTGTTTATCTCCATATTGTTATGGTTAGTCCATTGTTCCAGTATTATAATTGCATTCTACATTGTTTTTTGTAACTTTTTATAATGTTTCCCAGAACTTATATTCTTTTCCGAGGTCCATATTACTAGGTCGTCAGCATACGTTCCCACTTGTATGTTATCTAGTTTCTTCAGTGCATCTGCTAGGTCGTTTATAAATATATTAAAGAGAATAGCACTTTTAACAGATCCTTGGGGTAATTCAACTCGGATTTGTTTCCATTTGGTTGTGGCTGTTTTGTTGCAAACCCTCTGAGATAAGAAGGCTTGAAACCAGTTTAGCATGTGACCTGATATGCCACATGATTTCATCTTGTGTAGTAGCATTTCTCACCATACTGTGTCAAATGCACCTTTGAAATCAACAAATAGTGCTAGAGAAGTCTTATTTTTATTAAAATTTTGTTTAATGTCTTGTGTAAGTCCTATGACCTGATGTATTGCTGAGTTATCTTTCTTAAACCCGGCTTGTTCTGGGACTATTATGTTTTGTGTTTCCAGGTAAAATGTCAATCTTGTAGCTATCATTCTTTCTAGATGTTTTGCTATGTTTGAAGTTAATGATATCGGTCTGTAGCTATCTATCTATCGTGTCAATTTTCCTTTCTTCCTGATGGATATTATTTTTGCTTTTTTCCACAATGTTGGTATATTATTTCTGGTGGTCCAAATGTTATTGAAAATTTTTAGAAGGGTGTGAAGTGCTTCATGTCCTAAATTTTTTAGTAGTTCCTGATGTATATTATCAGGACCTGGGCTCTTTTTATTTTTTAGTGTCCTTATTGCTTGTTTTATTTCTGGAAATGTAAAAGGCTCAATGAAGATATCTTGGAAGTTGGATGTATTGTCAAGGTTATTGTTCCTTAGGTATTTATTCTGCTTTTTGTTTTTATTTTTTAATGTAGTACTAGTTTTGCAGTATGTTGCTAGTTTTTCTGCTATAAGGGTGTCTTCATATATTTATCATTAACAATTAGTGGCTGACTTTGTTGGTGTTCTCTTTTTATTTGTTTGATGTAGTTGTGTACTTTAGTACTATTTGTTCTATAATCTAATTTGTTTATAAATCCTTCAAAGCTCTCTTTTTTTGATAGTTTTATAGCTTGTTTTAACTGTGCATTTGCTTTTTGCCATTCTATAACATCTGTTTTATCTTGTGACCTTTCTGCTCTTTCTCTGGCTTTGTCTCGTTTTGATTTGAGCTGTGTTAGCTGTTCATTCCATAAAGGTTTATATTTATGGATTTTTCCTCGGGGAATACATCTTTTTGCAGCTTTCAGAATTGCAGCATTTAGCTCTTTTATTACTTTATTTATGTTTTGTTCTAGTTTAATTTCCTTTAGGAATTTATTTGTTGTCATTTTATACTCTTCCCAATGTGTCTTTTTGAAGTTCCATTTAGGTTTTATTTTTCCTTTTGTGTTGGGTGGTTGTTGATGTAGGTTTGTTTTTGTTATTATGGCTCTGTGTTCACTACCACTGTCTTCAATTACTTTTTTTGTAGTTTTATCTTCTAGATCAGTTGATATGATCACAATATCTGGATTGGTTGACTGCCCTGTATAGTGTATGTAGGTTTTTGGGTCTTCATCCCTGTGCAATATTTTCATTAAGTTGGTAACTACAAATTTTTCATTGATTACGCCAGCTTTATTGTTATCATTGTAGCCCCATCTTGGAGAATGTCCATTGAGATCGCCAATTATGATTGTCTTATTGTCACTATCTAGTATGTCTAGGTTGAGTTGGTTGTTATTGGGTGGACTGTAAATTCCATTGATTTTGAATGTATGTTTTTGCTTGCAGGCTGTTATTCTAATTATTTCAGAGGTGTCATCTTGATTCATTTTCTTTACAATTTCAAACTTTGCATTTATACATTGTTTGGTGCCAACAAGTATACCACTTGCTATCTGTCTGTGTTTTTCTAAAATATTTGTGTTGTATTTTGAAAATTGATAAAATTTTCTTTTTGTCGATCTAAATTTGCCTCGCCTATGATGAAAACATCTGCATCATTGTCTCTTAAAATATTATCTAACATCGTCTTTTTACTTTGGGTCATTCCTCCGGCATTCCAAAACAGCACTGGAAAGTGCTCTTCTTTTGTATTGGAAAGCATGCCTGCGTTGTAGTCCATTTAGCGTTATCCAGGGAACACCACGTGGAGGCGGACTATGTTGTTCCCCCTTTCCCAAATTATTAGTAGACAAAAAAGTGAACTTAGCAAAATAGAAGAAGCTAATAAAGGAAACCACAACCCTCTCAGCTACAGAAACTAATATGATTTTCAAAAAATTCACTTACCATCCATGGGCCTTTGGTAAATTCAAAAAAGTCTTCGAAAAACAAAACATTAAACTAGCACCAGTCAACCATTTCTCCTTAAAAAACCTAATTTGCTCAAACATCAAAGGTGCCATTCCATCTAACAAACAAATCTGGTATATATAAAATTGAATGCAGTGACTGTAGTCAAATTTATATTGGAAAAACCAAAAGAAATTTAGAAACAAGAGCAAAGGAGCACTCTAGAAACATAAAATATAATCAATTAGAAAAATCAGCAGTTGCCGTGCATTTTTGGGAAAAAACCACAACATAAATCCAGAACCAAAACTACTAAAACATACATCAGGAAAACAAGAACTATCCACATGGGAACAAATCTTCATTTCAAAAAATAGGCACAAAGTATTCAATTTTGACATCCCCCAGAAAGATTTGTTCAGCAAGTTCCTTGAACCAGTCGATGGCCGGTTGAGGTTGGAGGCAAAGTCTCTGAAACATGTTCCGGAAAAATTTAAAAGTAAATTTAATGTTGTAAATTTAAACGAACGTAAAAATCAAAGAAAAAAGGAGATTCGTTTCACTAGACATCAAGTTCCTAAAGTCATGCATGAAAAACAAAGTATGTCCAAACTTTGTTAGAAAATACGTAAAAAATGGACCACAACATAAAACAAGAAAGGGCAGCCGCAAAGAAAATAATAGAAATAAAAATTTCAAAACACTACAGCAAATTATCAAAATTAGATTTGGACCTCTATGAATTACATCTGAAATTGTGCAAAACATTAGGAAACATCATTTGGGACAACTTGGAAAACTGTGCTTTTACACATATAAACACTTGCGTAAACAAAAAAGCATGAAAACAAAATAGAAAATTGTAGGGTCTAATCTTGGGGAAAGCAAACAACACGAAATGCCAGCCTACAAACAAACAGAATCAGAATGAAGTAATAAATCTCTCCCATGAAATTTTCACACATGCGGAAATATTGTTCTTAAACAAAGGGTTAAAATGGAAATTAATTGTTCTTTCACGCTGGCCGTGTGTAGGCTAAATTGTGGAAACGTAGAGTCAGACTGAAAAATTCAGTGCCATAGCCGGGATTTGAACCACGGATCTTCTGGTTTCCGTCCATTAGCACAATGGTAGTGCGGCTGGACGGAAACCAAAAGGGTTAAAAACTTGCGTAGATTTCTCCGATAACACAAAAGATAAAATAGTTGACATTGAAGTAGCTACTGAGGGTCTAAATAGTGGGCAGAAATCAGGAATTAGAAGCAAATGTGGGAAGATCTTAGAAAAAATAGAAAGGGAAAGCGGTAAACCCAAACCATACTTGAAAATACTTAAATCTCTGAATAAAAAAGGTGTTGTTTATATGAAAGCAGACAAAGGAAATAAGACCATCATCATGGACAAACAAGACTACATTTCTAGAATGACAGATTTATTGGCAAGTGATGAATTCCAGGAAATAAAGTCTGACACTTCAAATATGTGTGTAAAAAAGTTAAATGAAACAATCAAGGATAAAATGATCATACCAAAAGAAATTAAAGTTTAAAACCAGATAACCCTACAGTAGCTAATATATATATATATATGGATTACCCAAAATTCATAAAACAGGAAATAAGACGCAACCAATCATTAACAACATAAACACACCCTGCTACAAACTATCCAAATGGCTAAACAAAAAATTTAAGGAGCTACCAAAATTTGAAAGCCACAGTATTAAAAATTTGTTGGAATTCATCAACAAAACTAAAAATCTACAATTTTCTCCCACTGACCGAATGATATCTTTTGATGTAATCTCTTTGTTCCCAAGCATGCCAAGAGACAAACTCATGGAGTACATTTATTTATTTATTTATTTAGCATTTAATTTCTATACAGAAATATTTGCTTATTCAAGATACAGTACAAACGATACAAATTGGAAATACAGAAAATACAGAATTAATCAATTCTGCATGCAATAATCAGATTAAATAATATCAAAGCAAATACAGAAAACTTACATGAATTGACAACCATTAGTATCATAAAATTATTCTCATGTAATCATTTACTCTACGTAATCTGGTGTCTAAAATATTCAAAGAACTCTTGAGTACTATGGAAGCACTGATTTATTAAAAATGATTTGACATTTCTTCTGAATATTTTCTTATCATTGTTTTTGATTTTCTTTGTGATTAAGTTATACATGTGAACCCCTTTCTGAAGTACTGAGTTAAGTTTTGTATTTGATCTTGATCCCAGTATATGTAATTTAGTACTATTCCTAGTATAATGTTCATGAATAGTGTTATTTATTTGAAAGTATTGCATGTTGTTATTTATAAAGCATACAGTTTCTAAGATATACAGACATGGCAGAGTTAGTATATTATTTTCCGTAAAATATTTCCTACATTGAGTGCCTTTACTTAGATTAAACATTCTTCTTATTATTTTCTTTTGTGTTACAAATAAAGCTGTTATTTCAGTAGCTTATCCCCAGATAAAGATATCATATGCAAGATAAGACTGCACATATGAATAGTAAATCAGTTTTAATGTTTGTGTATTACAAATTTTTCTTAGCACCGATATTATTTAGTGGGCTTTATTAATTTTTTCAGTAATATACTGAATATATGGCTTCCAGCTTAAAATTTGTCAATAATTACCCCCAAAAATTTTGTTTCATTGGTATAGTGTATTACCTCATTGCCAAAAGTGATTACAGGAGCTATATTAGCGTCATTTCTATTTGAAAGTGAAATATGCATACTATGTGTCTTTTTAATATTAAGTAGTAATTTATTATTAGTTAGCCAATGCTTCATATTTGTCATCACAGTATTAGCATAATGTTGCAATTCAGAATTATTGCAGCCTTTGATAATTATATTAGTGTCGTCAGCATATAGAATAGTTTCTGCATGGGGAATATTAAGTGGAAGGTCATTAATATACACTAGAAAAAGCAGTGGTCCCAGGATAGAATCCTGTGGAACCCCACATCTCACAATTTCAATATTAGAATTAATATTATGACCATTTAATTCATTATTAACTACAGTATACTGTCTTCTACCCTTAAGGTAGGATTTAAACCGGTTATGAGATACCCCTCTTATACCATAGGCATCAAGTTTGGATAATAGAATATTATGGTCAATCAAATCAAATGCCTTAGACAAATCCATAAAAATCCCAATAGTATAATTATTAGTCTCAAACCCTTCTAATGTTTGTTTCATAAAGGAGTATAGTGCATTAGAAATTGATTTATTTTTCCTAAATCCATTTTGTTTATCACTGAAAACATATTTTTCAAGAAAAGGAGATATCCTATTGAACATGACAGTTTCCAAGACTTTTGAAAACCCTGATTGAACTGAAATAGGTCTATAATTATCAACATTTCTTGTATCTCCCTTCTTATATACTGGTATGACTTTTATTAATTTTAAAACATCAGGAAATTTGCCTGTTGATATAGAACAATTACATATATCCATTAACGGTGCTACTATATAATCTTTGCAAGATTTGTTTATACACTCTGGTACGTCATCAAATCCAGCAGAGAATGTGTTCTTTTTTGAATTTATTATTTTAAGAATCTCCTCACAAGTTTGAGAAATACACTTGTATCGTTTCTGATTAATTTGATATTAGGAGTATTTGTTATATTGGGATGAGTCAAAGGTACTCTATCAGCAACACTAATGAAGTGTTTATTAAGGATATTTGATACCTCAGCAGGATTATCTAATTTTATATTATCAACTGTTAAAGTAATTTTGTCTCTAGTTCTGACCATGTTGTTGGTGCTTTCGCTTTTTACTATATTGCAGATAGTCTTATTTTTATGCAACGAATTTGAAATGCAAGTATCTATGTATTTTTTTTGTAGCTTTTATTACCTTATTATATATTTACTTATACTTCTTATGATATTGTTACCCTGGCGGTAGACTCGCGAAGCCGATGAATAAATGATGACCGGTGGAGATTCGCGAAACTTAGGGGCCAATCGTTACCGGAAGCGACAGACAGTTGAGCGTAGTGTTTGAAAAATAAACAGTTTTGAGGTGATCTAGCAAATTGTGAGTTTGAAGAGTGTATTTGCTACGAAAATAAAGCGTAGTTTTTGCGTTTGTAACCTCGTCTTGTTATTTCACGAACCCACAAAGTCAACTGGTGTCAGAAGTGGGATATACGATAATGGAAGCTGCATTGGCAAAGATTTTAGAGAAAATGGAAGAAATGAAGACGGCAAATGAAAACCTCGCTGCAAAAACAGAAGCGGCAAATAACCTGGCCGCGGAGTTGAAACAAATAAAGACCGAATTGACCACAGCAATGAGGGCAGCGAACGACAGCCTGGCCACGGAGATGAAAGCGGCAAACGAGGCCCTTGCCGTGAAGTTTGAAGAACAGTTGGCCGGCGTGACGGATAATGTGACGGAACTGGGCAAGCGGATGGGCCAAGTGGACGAGCGCGTCGAGAACCTGGCGAGCCGCGTTGGCGACCTGGAGGGAAAGGCCGACAGCAGCGTCAAGTCCCTGAACGCCATAGTAGAGGACGTCGTTGGCAGGAAACTGAAGGATTTGAAGGCCGACGCGCCGGGCCGCGACACAACATCTGCGCGCGTCAAACCGCCGAAATATGATGGCGCGTCAACATTTGAGCTCTTCCGCCGCCAGTTCGACACAGTGGCCAAGCACAACAGATGGTCACCGGAGAAGGAGGCCACACAGCTAATAGCCAGCCTCCAGGGACGGGCCGCGGAAGTCCTAAACGCGGTGCAGACAACGGCGGCGCCCAAGGACATCTGGGAGGCCCTGGAGAATCGTTTCGGGAACCACCGCAGCGTACCGCAGCCAACTAAAGGCAAGGTCACAGCAGCCAGGGGAGACGCTGCAGGAGTTAGCCATAGCGATTGAGTAGCTAGCTAGTAAGACCTTGGTTGACCTGCCACTAGAGTTCGTATCCCAGGAAGCCGCCTACAACTTTGTCGACGGGGTACGGGACACGGAGATTCGTCAGCGCCTAATGCTTGGCGATTATAAAACCATCCACGAGGCGCTGACAGCGGCATTAAGGATGGAGGCGGCCAAGGTAGCATCTATCCCGACGTCGAGAACGAGGAGTGTCCGCTACGCCAGAGACAGAAGACCAGCTGAGGGACGCCGGTGAACACCTAGTGGCCTGTGTTGGGGGTGTGGACAGCCCAGACACCTGCAGAGAGACTGCCCACATCAGGAAGGGCAGCGGGAAGAACGAGTAAGCCCGGCGTGGAGAGGGACACGTCGGCGCCGTCCACACCATCTCCTCGAGTGACACTGCGCTCCGTTAGCCGGCGGATGGATGACAGCCTCATCGGACGGTTGGGTGAGAGGGAAGCCATGCCGCGTGCTGGTGGACACCGAGGCTGCCGTGACCATCATCAGACCTGACGTGGCGAAGGGTTTGCCGACGAGGAAGCCGAGCCGACCATACGAGCTTGTCACTGCATCGGGCGACACCTTGCCTATGGAGAAGGAGGCCCTGCTGGAACTGATCTTGGGACGGAGTGCCGTGCGTCTGTGGGTGTTCGTCGCGAAGGTGGCTGAGGAGGTGATTCTGGGACTGGATGCCCTCAGGAGCCACGAGGCGACGGTCGACGTCGGCAGGAAGGTCCTACGGCTCAACGGAGAAGAGGTTATACTCCGTCAACCCGAAGAGCGCCTTGGAATCGGTAGGGTCATCTTGAACGAAGACGTGGTTGTCCCCGCGAGGAGCGAGGTGATGGTGACGGCGCGACCGGAAGGCCGGACAGCAGGTTTGATTCAGAGGCCGCAGGAGTACGACTTCACCTCGGAACATCGCAGAGGGAAGAGTCACGGTAACGCGGACGCTATGTCCCGAAGACCCTGTCCAGAAGAGTGCGGCCAATGCACAAGAGTGGAGGAGAAGGAGCGTGCCGCAGCAGTTCGAGTAGTCACGGCAATGCCTGCGGATGGCTGGGATAGCGCAGGCCTGAGGAGGGAGCAGCTGGCGGACGCAGACTTGGGGCCACTCTTGAGGGATGTGGAGAACCTGGTGGACCACCTCCACGACATGCACGAGATGGCTCGCCAGAACATCCAGAAGGCGAGCGACCGCATGAAAACCCGATACGACAGGCAAGCCAACAGCCAAGGGTTCCAGCAAGGTGACCTGGTCTGGTTGTACCGCCCGACCCGGACCAAGGGACGCTGCCCGAAGCTTCAGCAGCCATGGCAAGGACCGGACCGTGTGGGGAAGAGGATTAACGACGTGGTCTATCGCATCCAGAAGGTGCCCCGAGGAAAGATGGTGGTACACCTGGATCGCCTGGCCCGCTACGAAGGCGCTGTTCGGGATGACCAGCCTTGAGGAGGGAGCAGTGTTACCGTGGTGGTAGACTCGCGAAGCCGATGAATAAATGATGGCCGGTGGAGATTCGGGAAACTTCGGGGCCGATCGTTACCGGAAGCGACAGACAGTTGAGCGTAGTGTTTGAAAAATAAACAGTTTTGAGTTGATCTAGCAAATTGTGAGTTTGAAGAGTGTATTTGCTACGAAAATAAAGGGTAGTTTTTGCGTTTGTAACCTCGTCTTGTTATTTCACGAATCCACAAAGTCACAATATTGTCACCCAATTAGCGGAAAGCCCGACCAACGACAGCTGAGAAGGGACCAGAGACAGCCGAGCCACACCCTCCCATTAATCTCAGTCACTAACTGAGAGGTTGAAGGGAAGTGTCACTTGTCGCTGGCCGCCTCTTTCCCCTTCCCCTGTCCTCTGGAATTTTCGCGGTGATTCACGGAAACCAGAGACTTCTAGAAAACAGCGATATCCCTATAAAAAGGGCTGCAGTGAGTGAAGTCAGTCAGTCAGTTCTTGGCGAGCAGCGTAAGAGTGCAGTGCTAGCGTACGGACGAGGAGACTGTGTACGTGCATCGGAGGATTGTACGTAATTGCGAGAGCAAAGTGGAATTGTAACGGACGAACTGGTGAATCGTAATTGTGTGCATTACATAATTCTGTGTAATTGGCAAGTGTTTAACTGTAAGTCGGTGGAAATAAAGAACATTTTTGAGTGGTGCAATTGGACTTTTCATTTCACGAACCCACAAAGTCACACTGGTGTCAGGAAGCGAGACAACATCACCGAATATTACAACGATGGACGCGGCATTGGAAAAGATTTTGGAGAAGATGATGAAAATGAAGGCCGAACTGACATCGGAAATGAAGACGGCAAATGACAACATCACCGAGAAAATGGAAAAAAAAGTTGGAGACGGCAAATAACAACTTGGCCGCGAAGATGAACGAGTTAACAACAAAAACAGAAGCGGCAAATAACAACCTCACCGCCGAGTTGAAACAAATGAAGACGGCCAACGACAACATCACCGAGAAGATGGAAGAAATAAAGACAGAATTGACCACAGAAATGAGGGCAGCGAACGACAGTCTGTCCACGGAAATGGAGGCGAATGAGGTCCTCGCTACCAAATTTGAGGAACAGTTGGCCAGCGTGAGGGATGACGTCACGAAGCTGGGCATCGGATGGGTCAAGTAGACGACCGCCTTAATGATTTAGAGGAAAAGGCCGACAATAACGCCAAGACCCTGAACGCCGCGGTGGAAGACGTCGAAGACCTTGCGAACCGCGTAAACAACCTGGAGGGAAAGGCCGGCAGCAGCGTCAAGTCCCTGAACACCATGGTGGAGGACGTCGTCGGCAGGAAGCTGAAGGATTTGAAGGCCGACGCGCCGGGACGCGATACAACATCTGCGCGCGTCAAACCTCCCAAGTATGACGGCGCGTCAACGTTTGCAGTCTTCCGCCGCCAGTTCGACGCAGTGGCCAAGCACAACAAATGGTCGCCAGAGGAGGAGGCCACACAATTAATAGCCAGCCTCCAGGGACGGGCCGCGGAAGTTCTAAACGCGGTGCAGACAACGGTGGCGTCCAAGAACATCTGGGAGGCCCTGGAGAATCGTTTCGGAAACCACCGCTTAGCCGCAGCGTACCGCAGCCAGCTAAAGGCCAGGTCACAGCAGCCGGGGAAGACGCTGCAGGAGATCGCCCTGGCAGTTGAAAAACTGGCAAGCAAGGCCCTAGTCGACCTCCCACCAGAGTTCGTGTCCCGGGAAGCTGCCTACACCTTCGTTGACGGGGTACGGGACACGGAGATTCGTCAGCGCCTAATGCTCGGCGATTATAAAACCATCCGCGAGGCGCTGACAGCAGCATTAGGGATGGAGGCGGCCAAGGTAACAGCTATCCCGATGTCGAGGACGAGGAGTGTCCGCTACACCGAAGACAGAAGACCAGCCGAGGGACGCCGGCGAACACCTAGTGGCCTGTGTTGGGAATGTGGACAGCCCGGACACCTAGAGAGAGATTGCCGACACCAGGAAGGGCAGCCGGAAAAACCAGTAAGGCCCGGCGTGGCGAGGAGCACGTCGGCGCCGTCCACACCATCTCCTCGAGTGACACTGCGCGCCGTTAGCCGGCGGATGGATGACAGCCTCATCGGACGGTTGGGTGAGAGGGAAGCCGTGCCGCGTGCTGGTGGATACCGAGGCTGCCGTGACCATCATCAGACCTGACGTGGCGAAGGGTTTGCCGACGAGGAAGCCGAGCCGACCATACCAGCTGATGACGGCATCGGGCGACACCTTGCCTATGGAGAAGGAGGCCCTGCTGGAACTGACCTTGGGACGGAGTGCCGTGCGTCTGTGGGTGTTCGTCGCGAAGGTGGCTGAGGTGGTGATTCTGGGACTGGATGCCCTCAGGAGCCACGAGGCGACGGTCGACGTCGGCAGGAAGATCCTGCGGCTCAACGGAGAAGAGGTTATACTCCGTCAACCCAAAGAGCGCCTGGGAATCTGCAGGGTCGTCTTGAACGAAAACGTGGTTGTCCTTGCGAGGAGCGAGGTGATGGTGACGGTGTGACCGGAAGGCCAGACAGCAGGTTGGGTTCAGAGACTGCAGGAGTACGACTTCACCTCTGAACATCGTAGAGGGAAGAGCCACGGTAACACAGACGCCATGTCCCGAAGACCCTGTCCAGAAGAGTGCGGCCAGTGCACAAGAGTGGAAGAGAAGGAGCGTGCCGCAGCAGTCCGAGTAGTTGTGGCAGTGCCTGCGGACGGCTGGGATAGCGCAGGCCTGAGGAGGGAGTAGCTGGCGGACGCAGACCTGGGGCCACTCTTGAGGGAAGTGGAGGTAGGGACGAGACCAACCTGGGAGGACATCGTACCGAGGAGCGCCACCTACAAGTCGTACTGGGCCCAATGGGACTCGTTGAAGACCAGAGAGGGCGTGCTGTTCCGGGTATGTGAGTCACCCGATGGGAAGACGCAGAGAGAACAGTTGGTACTTCCCCGGAGTAAGGTCCCGGAAGTCTTGGAGGAAGTGCACGCCGGTACTTCGGGAGGACACCTGGGAGCGAACCGAACAATTGACAAACTACGCCAGCGCTACTACTGGCTGAGACTCCGAGCAGATGTTGAGAGATGGTGCCGTCAGTGTCACGTGTGCGCGGCGAGTCGTGGCCCCCAGACTAGGAGCCGGGGTCGCATGCAGCAGTACAACGTCGGAGCGCCATTCGAATGGATCGTCGTTGACATTGCTGGACCGTTCCCAGTTTCCAACCGAGGCAACAAGTACCTAATGGTGGCCGTGGACTACTTCACCAAGAGGCAAAGACAATGACAGACTGCCTCGTGGAGCAAGTGTTCTGTCGATTTGGGGTGCCGTTGGAGCTACACAGTGACCAGGGTACCAACTTTGAGCCCAACCTAATGAAGGAGGCGCTACAAAGGCTTGGGGTGAACAGGACCCGCACGACGCCCATACATCCGCAGTCGGATGGCATGGTCGAAAGGTACATCAAGACCTTAGAGGAACACCTGAGGAAGGTCGTGGCCAGCCATCAGTGAGACTGGGACGTCAAGGTGCCACTGTTCTTGCTGGCTTACCGCTCGTCTACACACGACACAACTGGAATGATGCCAGCCAGTTTAATGTTTGGCCGAGAGTTGCGCCTCCCTTGTGACCTGGCTTTTGGAAGCCATCCGGAGGCGAAGCAGCCGGTGACCGAGTATGTGGAGAACCTGTTGGACCACCTCCACGACACGCACAAGATGGCTCGCCAGAACATCCAGAAGATGAGCGACCGCATGAAGACCAGATATGACAGGCATGCCAACAGCCAAGGGTTCCAGCAAGGTGACCTGGTCTGGTTGTACCGTCCTAGGCGACCAAGGGACGCTGCCCGAAGATTCAGCAGCCATGGCAAGGGCCGTACCGGGTGGTGAAGAGGATTAACGATGTGGTCTTCCGCATCCAGAAGGTTCCCCGAGGGAAGATGTTGGTGGTACACCTGGATAGTCTAGTCCGCTACGATTTGCAAGAGCAAAGTGGAATTGTAACAGACTAACTGGTGAATCGTAATTGTGTGCATTACGTAATTCTGTGTAATTGGCAAGTGTTTAACTGTAAGTCGGTGGAAATATAGAACATTTTTGAGTGGTGCAATTGGACTTTTCATTTCACGAACCCACAAAGTCACAATATTCTATAAATGCTTCAGTTTTGTTTACTTTACTCAACTCATTTAGATAGCATTTTCTTTTGCTAGAAGTAATAATTCCCTTCGTTATCCATTTCTTCCTTTTACTAGTTTGCCTAAGTTTAACAAGTGTATAAGGAAAAGCTATATTAAAATTATGCAGAAACGTCAGTAAAATTGTTTGCAATTTTTCGTCTATTCTTCTTTCATTGTACACATCAATCCAGTCATCAAGGTTTAAGAGTATATTGAAATATTGAATATTTGCAGTAGAAAATACCCTTTTATAACATGTTTGGGGAGTTATTTTAGCATTATTAGTCCTAATATTTGTTAAATTAGATACAATAGCATTATGATCTGAGTGGCCAGTGTTAATATTCTCCAGCTTGACAGTAATGATAGATAGATTTGTCTAGAATTATAACATCAATTGCCATATTTGACTGGAAAGTTAATCTTGTGGGGTTACTAATTACATTTGAGAGATTGAACAATGCTACTAGCATTTATATACTGGTGAGTTGTCTTTTAAGAAGTCAACATTAAAATTTCCACATATAAATATTTGTCGAGAGTGTTTTTGGAGTATATTAATCATACTCTCAAGTTTATCTAAGAAAGTGGCATAACATCCATTTGGAGAACGATAGATACATACAATAAATAATTTTAATTCCTGTATATCAATTACAGAGTGTTCAGATATCAGTTCTTCATTTAGCATATTTGTTTTTAAATACCTCTTATACTTGACTCCTTTTTTTACTGCAATCATGGCATGTGCGTAGTTTTCCCTACAGAACAAGTCTGCAACAATAAAGTGTGAAAAGATATGCGAATCTAGGCTGATGCAGGTTTTTTTAATCCAGTGTTCTGTAAAACAACATACCTGTATATTTTCCATTGAGTTTAAGAAAATTTCAATTTCAGGAAGCTTATTGCCAAGACACTGTACAATATACTTAAGTCATTTGTATCTGTTATTTTGCTAATACTTGACTCATATTTTCCATGACAATTCATTCTACAGTCATCATTTATATTGTTATAATTTCTTACTTGTTCGGAATCCCTATTTGCTTTATATTTTACTCTGCCAGAATTATTATTAATATTAGATGTTTCTCTTGACTTTAGAAGATCACAACTACCATTTAATATGAGTTTTTTGGTTTGCAGCATGCAATGTATCTATTAAACAATTTACCAATAATTAGTGAACCCCTTCTATTTAAATGAAGTCCATCTCTCCCAAGATCCCTATCTGTGATCCATGAGTTTCCGTCAATAAATATACAGTTATTTTGTTCACACACCCATTCTAATATGGAATTTATTGCATCAAAGTATCGGGGGTCTTCGTCCCGACGTCTCAACACTCCACTGACACACACTTTTACTCAAGGGAATAGTTCATTAATCACTTCCACAAGCTGCTCCATTTCCTCCATAATCTCATTTGGATCCTTTGCTGTAATGATATTATTTGTTCCTGCATGAATTATTATAACATCAGGATCGTCTTTATTCTCTAAAAGTTCCCATTTCAGGTGTTGAATTTTTGCACCAGGATAGCAATACACTGTAGCTTCTTCATCCATAAATTTGTCAGTATACCGCACTAGCGAATCACCGATCATAATTGCCGTCTTTTTATCGTACATTGTTTCATCTGAGCTAAATACCGGCGCACTTCCATCATCGAATTCCCTCGCTGCATTGAATTCCTTTGTCCCAGATACCAGTGTGCTTTGATCATACTCCCTCGCTACGTAGTATCTCTTTGTTTCTGAAACACTTGTCTCATTTTATATTTCAGCTTCTTTCTGGATATCACAGCTGTTATTTGAATCAATTCCTTTGTTGGTATTCTGCATGCTTCTTTTCTTGGAGTATGATTCATTCCTTTTCACCACTCTGTTAATATTTCGACTAACCTTTACATCCCTTGCAGTTTGGTTATTATTCATGGGCGTGTTTTCATCATTCTTTCTTCTATCCTTACTGTTACTTACGTCTTTTTGCTTCAGTTGTTTTTCTTCCATTAGGCATTCTATTTCACATCGTGCTTCCTTCAAATCTCTGTTAATTATTTCGATTATATGGTGAAGCGACACCACATTTTCATGTGATTTTCTGCAGCAATCATTCATATTCTTCACGCCTAAATTGTCCGCAAAATTAGAATCTTCATTTCCATTGCTGTGGCCGGTGTTGAGTATTGGATTTTTATGTAATTTGTCATTGAATACATCATTTACTTGATTAAAATCAGCAAAAACCGAGACATCACTTTCAGTACCAGCATATACTACTGCCATCTTCTCTTAATGGCTACATGCAAATGGTACATGCAAATATGGCTTCAGTCCCTACAATTAGACCAAAACATCATAGAAGAATACCTTCACTTAACAAATATTTGCATTGAACAGTCCTTTTTTACACTCAATAAAAAAAATTTCAAACTAAAATGAGGATTATCTATAGGCAACCCATTGCCCTCATTTTTGGCAGACCTCTTCATGAGCTTTTTGGAAACCCATATCACAAAGGCATTCCCACTAATTTTCAAACATTGGTATAGATATGTGGATGACATTTGGACAATAGTAAATGAGAAACAAGTGGATGATGCATTAAAACTACTTAATTTACAAAATCCTGCAATAAAATTTTCCATAGAAAAAGAGACAAACAATGAAATCCCTTTCTTAGATTTGAAACTTACCAGAAAACATAATAAACTTGAATTTGGCATACATAGTAAGGAAACACACACAGAAAATTTCATAAAAGCAGATGGATATAACCCAAGACAACACAAGCATGCTGTTATCAACAGTTTAACTTACAGGCTGGTTAATGCATCTTTAAACAAGTTGGAATATATCAAAGAGTACAATAATATAATTCACATTGCAGAATATAATGGATTCAGTGCTGAATTGGTCAAAAAGAAAATTGATACATTCAAGACAACAAAGATGCAAACAAGTAACTACTCTTTCCCCAATCTGCAATGAAATTTCATACAGAAAATTTACATATAATCCCAGAGCTACACACCTTTTCCAAAAAGTCTTCAAAGAGCATAATATTACTTTGGCCCCACAGAACAAATTTAGTGTACAACACCTTTTGAAATCACATAATATAAAGGAGATACCCACAGACAAAAAATCAGGTGTGTACCGAATAAACTGCAAAGGCTGTGACAACTTTTACATTGGAAAAACAAAAATGAACTTGAACATTAGGCTTGAAGAGCATTTGAGGAATTTCAGGAACAAAGAAATAGATAAATTGGCAGTAGCGTACAATTTTTGGAAGGAGAATCATGATATAGAACGAGAAATTCACTTATTAAAAAGTGTCCAAGGTCCAGCTCCATTAACCACATGGGAAAAAAATCTTCATAAAGAAATATGAAAGAAAATTGTTTAATTTCGACACTACTTTTGAAGAAAACCCAAACTTCAAGTTGATCAAGATACCGACATAGACACACCTATCACCTCCCAAACCAACGTCCATTAGTCGACAACAGCTGATGATGTTAGGAAGAGCGTTCTAGGAAAATATTAGCAATAAGTGGAGCATTGAGTATTAGTTTGACTCAAAATTATATACAGTCCTATCCTGATCAAGTACAGGTTTCATCAGGTGCATTACTATGGAGCCAAATAACCCCAAATCTTTGTCTCCGGTATTATCAGTCCCTTGACCACCATATACAGTTATTGTAAAACTATCCCATTTTACTTTCATATAGATCAAAACTCTTTATGCCAAATATGGCCATCTTTGTTCGAGTATTGTTTCCAACTCAAGTGGCGCTTCCAGAGCATTAAGTTTTCATCAACAGTGATCTTTTCACTAGGCATGTAATTTTCTTTGAATTTTGAATTAATGTAATCAGAAACTGACCTTATTTTGTGTAGTTGTAATTTTCTTTGAATTTTGAATTAATGTAATCAGAAACTGACTTGATTTTGTGTAGTTTATCATTTACATTTTCTGTGTAGGTGAAATGATGGAACTGCAGAATGGAAATAAACCTGTTATTGAACATTGTTATTTAGCATTTCCCCAAAAAATGAAGTAGCTAGCTTGTCATCTGTAGACCAGTACATGTCTAATGTAGGTTTATAGTACCCATGATCGTAATTAGACCAAGTAGTCTGTAAATCTCATTGTGTTACTTCTGTCCACTTCTGAATTCTACTCTTAGGCCCTAAATTGCCTATAGAGGTTCCTTCCTTTACCTTACTCGCATATACATTTATTTCTGTAACTATGAGAGACACTAAGTCAGCAGTAAAAATGTTTGTGAAAATTTCAATTGGTTGGGCATAGAAGTCAGTTGAATTTGTACTTGTACACCAGAAGTTGTGCTCTTGAAGATGTCTATTTGTGTTCTGAGTTATTTTGACCACTCTATAATGTTGATTCATAATGATCATCTGAAGGAAGTGGGTCATTTTCTTCCTCATATGCTACGTATATCCTCAACACCTCCCTCAAAATATGAAAACTCCCATCAATATCCAAAACACTGTCAAACAGCAAAAAGTTCTCCACATTTTGAAGTAATCTGAAGTAATTTCAGAAGCCCCTACATTACCAGTGCAAGCTAGTTTATTTTTTTACACTACAGATGAAGCCATGATTATTACTGAAGTTCAACAAATTCAAATGTGCTTTAGCTAAAAGATATCCCTCTGAACGCCGACACAGTCAACATAGCTATATGACTGAATGAAGATGTGTAAATAAACTTTGGTTGTGAAATATTCTAAGACACACAGAGATGCTGGCAAGAGATCTGGTTTCTTTGGAGCCTGTGTGATACACAAAATATACAGTTTTTATTGTATGAACCATAAAACCTTTAACCAGAGAATACCTCGCTTTTGCAGCTATATATAGGTACATATCGTTCCTATGCACAGAAAACAAGATGACTCACAAATTAGAGATGTTCAACTTAGAAAATGACATTTGATGTAGTGAAACAAAAGAGTGAAATTTCAATGTTATGTTAATATAGTCTCTACTTTGTTGAGACTATATTAACATTGAGATGTTCACTGTTTCTAATGAGCTTTAAACTAATTTATGTTTCAGTAAAATATTGTAATAAACCAGAAGGTACAAATGTGTATTTATAAGGTGTTTTTACAGCATTTAACAATTTAAATGTCTTGTGCTGTTTATTGGAAATCATTTCCGGGCCGTGCAGGGTTTAAATGACAATCGTTAAAAATTCAACCCTTGGATTGGTTTACATCCCCTTAACAGAAGGAGAATATGAACAAGAATGTCAACACAATAATCAGTGGCTGCACCAAACAAATCACTGACAAGAAAATAGAAAAATAAGAAAGAAAGAAAACAAATGCATTAAGGATGCAACAAAATTTACTCAGTAAAATAGCAAATTGATATTCAGAAACTTTACACTCCACCCGTGTTTTTTCTATAGACACTGCAGCATCTTCAAAAAATACTGCATCTGCTTAGCCCAAGAAAATAAATTTAGCAAACAAATCAAAGGATGCGATACCTCAGAACAAAATAATAGGAATTTGTCAAATCAGTTCTCCTGAATGTGATAAAATTAACATAGATAAAGCTAAGGGAAATTTGGAGATCAGATTAAATGAATGTATGAGATACATCAAATACAAACAGACTGATAAAACTACACTATCATACCACTTTTGGACAATCACATCGCACCGACACTCTTATGGGACCAGAACCAAAAGTAACTTAAAACTAGCATACAAGGATAATGCTCTATGACAAAAGGCCATTCTGTGCCAGAATTAACGCCTATAACATAGTGCCAGACAAATGAGAGACATTAAAGATCCCAAACTATTTAACAGGCACTGAAAAGTTTACTTATTGGCAAGACCTATAACTTATTAATGGAATACATGTATTCTTCTTCAACTTCCCTAGTTTTACCACTATCGTGGTGTTAGTTTTTTTTTTTTCCTGAATCCCCTATGCCCTATAGGCATTGGGTTGAGGAACAGAAAAACTCGGGATCAGATAGAGAACCCAGGATGAGTGATCAGCCTGATGCCTTGTAAAAGAATGAGATAAGTAGATGTCAAAATGAGAGCGAAATGAATGAAAGGAAAGAAGATAATGTAGCAATAGATGGAATGATGGCAGGGGAAATCAGAAACCACCACTGCACCGTGTTGTACACCACAAATCTCACATTCAGTCACCTGGGATTGAACCTGGGCCTGCTTGATGAGAGTCGAGTGATCTAACCACTTGGCCATGGCGCAGAATACATGAATGACAAGTTATAAAATTATAAAGATAAATGTTTTGAGGTAGTAGTGTGTAGAAAGTATTTTTTTTTAACTACCTCTGTAATAGCCATTTAAACCCTTCACGGGCTGGGAATGGATCCCAATAAACAACATAAGACATTTAAATTGTTAAATACTGTAAAAATGCTTCACAAATACATTCATATCTTCTGTATTTATTAAGTTATTTAAACAAAACAAAATTGGTTTAAAGCCCATTATAGGTAATATACAACCTCAGGTATTATTAAAGTAGAGACTATAATCATGAATTGTTGAAATTTCACTATTTTGTTCCACTGTAGCAAAAGCCATTCTTTGCATTGAATGCATGTGATTTGTGAGTCATTTGGTTTTGTGTGCATAGAAATGATATGTATATATGTTAAGCTGCATAAGCGACGTCTCCAGTTAGAAATTTTAGGGTTCAGTTTATGCTGTAAAATGATGTATGTATATGTTGTGTCTCCCACACGCTGAAAGAAAGAAACCTCTCTGTCAACATCTGTATGTACCTTTTATTAACAGTATTTAACAACTGAAGTTCATCGTAGCCTTAGGCAGCTGTTTTCACTCAGTAATTTAGTCTCAGGGATTAGTGATTTCTTTAAGCTATTAGAAGTTAATCGAATAGCATGTTTGAAATTGTTAGATTTCAGTGTTAACCATGGCTTATCCTAGTAATGTAGCAAATTAGCTTGTGCAGGATGTGTATGGGCTTCTGATATCACTTCAGAAAATGTGGAGGACTTTTTGCTGTTTGACTTGATTTGGATATTGATGACGAGTTTTCAGATTTTGAAGGAGGTGTTGAGGACATACAGTGTGTCCCAGATTGATGTATACACTCTTTGAACTGTTATTTCTCCGCAACGAAATGAGACAGAAATATAGTTTTTGTTATGTATGATCCACAAGGCACTGGAAAAGCTTAGCACATATATCTTCACATCTTTTTTTTGTGGTAATTTACGTCCTTTAACTTTTTTTAAGTCATATCGGACGATGAATGGAATGGGTGAAATGATGCTCAAATGGGCCCAGGGTCCATGGAGCTTAGAGTTACCTGACATTCATCTTTTAGGATAAGGGAAAACCCCGGAAAAAACCTTATCCAGGTAACTCACCCTGACCGAGATTCGAACTCGGAACCTCTTGAACGTGAAGCAGACATGCTACCATATACACTACTGAGGTGGGCCTTCATATCTTTATAAACAACAATGATGGTGAGATTATTATTCGAGGAACGTAAGTGGATACTGAAGTGTTATTAGAAAGTGGAGAATGTTGTTGAAGTGCAACGACGTTGGATGGTTGAATTTGGGACACCATCACCAAGAAGGGTAACAGTAACAAGAATCTGAGACAAGTTTGAAGACGATGGAGCTGTGCAAGATGTGTTGAAAGGTTGGTGCAGAAGAAAGAAAAGTTCCACTATAACGAGAGTACTGTTGCAGTCATGCAGGTTTTTGCACGATCCCCAAAGAAGCCAGTGAGGCAATGTTCTTGTGAGTTTGGTATCAAGAAAAGCAGTATTCATCAAATTTTGCAGAGCCAAAAATGGAAGCCTTATATTCCGACACTTCTCCACACACTAATGAGGATGATCCAGATAGGCGACTGCAATTTTGTGAATGGTTCCTGCAGAAGTGTGACAAAAGGGAAGATTTTCCAGATTCAATTGTTTGTTCAGATGAAGCCACATTCAAACTTAATGGCACAATTAATCAACATAATTGTGTGTACTGGGCTAACCAAAACCCACACATCATTCAAGAAAAGACTGTCAATCTTCCTGAGTAAAGGTGTGGTATGGTTTTGTCTTCCCAAGGATTAATTAGGCTGTACTTTTTCCAAGGGACTGTCATGGGTCAAACTTTCCAGCTGAAGATGTGTATGAATATACATGAAATCGTGATTCTGGAGAATTTATAAGAATTATCATCATTTCTTATAAGATAAGTGAAGTTTTAAGTTACAAATTATATTTGTATATATGTATATATGAGGGGGACCCAAAAGAAACTGGATTGTTGTCATAAAAACTTTATTGATGAACCTTTTTATGAAATTACTTCAGTCACCTTCAAAATACTTTCCATTACATGTGATGCACTTGTCAAGTATCTTTTCCCACTGTTGGAAGCATGTTTGGAACTCTTGAAGTTTGATATTGTCCAGTGCCCTCTGCGAAGCTGTTTTTACCGCCTCCACATCATCATAACGCTCCCCTTTTAGCGTTTTTTTTCATTCTTGGAAATAGGAAAAAGTCGCACGGGGCTAGGTCCGGCGAATACGGAGCGTGTGGAACGACAGACCACCTCTGAGATGCCAAATAGTGGGTCACTTGTAAGGCCGTGTGTGCTGGAGCATTGTCATGATGCAGAAACCAGTCACCTGATCGCCAAAGTTCCAGGCATTTCCTCCTCACATCCTCTCGCAGACACCTTAAAACATCCAAGTAAAAGTGCTGGTTAACAGTCTGGCCAGGGGGTATGAATTCCCGATGCACAATTCCACGAACATCAAAAAAGACAATGATCATCGTCTTCACATTCGACCTCACTTGCCTTGCTTTTTTAGGTCTGGGAGAGTTGGGAGTCCTCCACTGGCTTGACGCTTGCTTGGTTTCTGGGTCGTACCCATAACACCAACTCTCATCCCCTGTAATGACTTTGTTCAAGAAGTTTGGATCATGTGCAATCTCTGTTTTCAAGTCCTGACACACACATTCATGCGGATGGTTTTATGCTCCTGTGTGAGAAGGCGCGGAACAAATTTAGCAGCAGCACGTCTCAATGTGCAAATCCTCCCTCAAAATCTGCTGGCACGAGCTCTAACTGATTCCTGTCACTGCTGAAATTTGGTTGATCATTTGGCGACGATCCTCGTTGATCTTTTGGCGGACCTTTTCAATGTTCTCCTCATTTTGCGATGTTGAAGGGTGTCCAGAACGAGCTTGGTCTTCAACACACATCTCACCACGTTTAAAGCGCCCAAACCCTCGAAAACCTGTGTGCGGCTCATAGCGTCCTCCTGGAAAGCTTCCTGAATCATTTGGTGTGTCTCCATTGCAGTAAGTTGCCATAATGACTTCGCAGAGGTAACCCACCAACAGTCAGAGGAACACAATACCACACCTGCACGTTCAGCTCTACACTGATGCCGTCTGCACAGCTGTTTCATGAAGGTCCCTACTAACGCCATCTAGCGTGAGAGCCCTGCACTACGTCTACGAGTGGCAGTGCTCTCATAGTCCAGTTTCTTTTGGGTCCCCCTTTGTGTTTACCTGGAAATGTTGGAAATCATGATGCTACATACTAAAGATCTCTTTGAGAATGAAAATGAGGTTTACTTCCAACAAGACGAGGCTGCACCTCACTTTCATGTCAATATAAGAAATTTTCTCGATCGCACATTAAATCAGATGGATAGGATGAAGGGGAGGTGCTACAGAGTTCCTGCTATGATCTGATTTAACTCCTCTAGACTTCTTTCTTTGGGGAACTGTAAAGGATATGGTGAATGCCACAAAACCACAAACATTTTAGGAACTGAGAGATCAAACTGAACATGCCATCAGAGATATCCCAATAACAATAATCCAAAATGTGTGTCACTCTGTCCAATGTTGTTGGGCGGGCCCAAATGAGCTTGCTGTCGATGGGCCCTAAAGTACCACACACTCACTTGGCGGGAGTGTACTGTGGCAGGAGGTTGGCATTTTGAACATGTGTGGGCTTAAGAAATAAAAGACAACAAAAAGTGTACTGCAGCACTTTGAACATGTATGGGCTTAAGAAATAAAACACAAAAATTGTATTTCTGTCTCATTTCGTTGCGGAGAAATAACAGTTCAAAAAGTGTATACATAAATTTGGGACATTCTGTACGTAGCAGGGAGGAAGAAAATGACCTGCTTCCTTCAGATGTTATTGAAGAATCAACATTGTAGAGTGGTCAAAATAACTTGAACACAAATAGGCATATAGACAAATAGACATATTTTCTGGCGTGTAGTTAATGTCTGACAGCCAACCAACTGACATTTTCACAATTATTTTTTTTTTAATTCTTACTTAATTCCTCTCATTGTTACGGAAACAAACTGAATAGGGTGAAGAAAGCCCTGACCTCTAAAGGCAATTAGGGCCTAAGAGGAGAATTCAGAAGTGGACAGTGTGTGTGTTATTTGTAAGCCTCATGAGACATGTACTGATCTACAGATGGCATGTTGGCTACTCCATTTTTTGGGAGAAATAACAGATCAAATATGGTGATATGGATGAGTTATTACAAGCTATCCGTCTTTATGAAAAACAGTTAAATGGTATAAAAAAAGTGTTTTTACACTAGCTGTAGGTAACCATACACAATTGTTTAGTAATTTGCAAGACAAAGACATACCTGGATTTACACGTATCAATAGCTCGCAGCCTAATTGAGCACTATAACTTTCAGAGGCCTCTTCATACTGGGGGTAAGAAATCCACCACTACAGCACCCCTCATACTTGAGAGAAAACACTTTTCTAAAAGGACACCACCCACAACCAAAACAGTCACAACCATTTCGAAAATGTCTAGTATGTCATGAAAAAGAAGTTTGCAAGAAAACCAATATTATTTGCTGTGAATGTAAAGATGTGCCCTGGTGTGTTTATCAAGTGTTGAGGTGTATCATTAAAAAATAAAGCTTTAAGGGTAAGTTTTTATCTCTTATAGAACTAATTTAAATTTATTTTAAAAAAGAAATATTAAAATAATTGGCATTAAATATGCATTAAATGCATGTATGCACAGGAAGTTTATACGTCCATATCGGTTCTCCGGCATTTTAACATGGACATCATATGACGTCCATATCGGTGAAAGGATGATATGATCATAGGTAAACAACAGCATTATTATTATTATTATTATTATTATTATTATTATTATTATTATTATTATTATTATTATTATTATTATTATTATTATTATTATTATTATTATTTACTATGTATCATTGTCGTGCATACTATCTCATTATGTATAATATCACCTGTTTATGGAGCTTTTGCTGAAATTGTAATGTAAGCACATGTGACAAAATACCTTACCACACCAGACATAACACTCTTAAACCTTAAAGAACACAAAAGAGCTTTGGATGCTTAGGAATAGATTTTAATCGTAAATTATTAAACACTAAACACTAATTAATGAATTTTGGATTACTGCCACCAAATCCAATATGAAAGTTCATTAATCTACCATTAGATGTCACCACAAACAACCATCACACAGCTGACAACACCCCAGAAGCCATTGTCACTTTTGACAGTGAAGGCAAATAGCGCTTGAAAGGGACAAAAGAAAAAAAGAATGTATCTTATATGTTCCCACTCTGACTCAAATTTTCCATTACTTGAAATTCACATCACTGTTACAGCTTATTAAAATAATTTACAAATTTCCATTAATTTTATTTTCCTTGTACCATAAAAACAGGTAGTTTTACAGCCATTCAGTGCATAGGTAAATAGTTCAAGTTGTTGCGAACACGTGTGCTTTTCAATGAATGTTTTTATCTTATGTATGGCTGTTGAAGAAATAGCACTCCCTTTCTGTTTAGGACAATATATAAGCTGGTTAAAGAGGTACCAAACTTTATTTTTTCCTTTATAAACTCTTAAAGTACAGGAAATGTCCTTCAGTGGAGATATGGAATGATGTGCAGTCATGAATTTTTTTTATGCTCATAGAAAACATCAGTCACTGGAGTTGTGGCAGTTGACCTATATGAATACTACCTTGATGAATACTGTTATTATCAAAGCAGCGGAGAAAAAAGTAATTCAAGTTGAAAGAAGTTTATTTTTTAAAAGTTTGAATAATATTGAACTTAATTTTATGATTTACATCTTAAATTAACAAAGATTTTAGGTTATACAATTTGGCTTAATTTAGAATCCAAATTAATTTATATTCTTAATGTAAATATGAAAAATAAACCTGCTGAATTAAAAAAGAAATTATATAATTTGCGTTTGAAACAAAATAAATTAAATCCAGTAATTAAAAATAATAAAGATAATGTTAATTTATCAAATTTTAACCTTAATGAAAAAGAGTTAAGTTTTTTAAAATCAAGCTTTAAAAACGTGTGTAGATTTTTCAAACAATGTAGATGATTATATTGCAGATATAGAAATTGCTAGTCAAGATTTAAGTGAAAATAATAAATCATTGATTAAATATAAATGTAGCAAAATATTGTCGCGGCGACGCGCATAAAAGATTCGCGCGGAGCGATAACGTGGCTTGTTTACATAAAGGAACTGATAAAGATAGCACGCAGATAAAGGTCTGCTGAAAGAAACAAACTGAGATAAATGGAAATTTCTGGTGGCATCTTGATTGATAGAGATTATTCGGTTTCTTGATTGTTCTGGAGCAGTCTGGAATTTCAGCTGAGGTATTTAAGGCAGCGACGACTCGCCAAGAGTGAGTCGTAAACAGAGCAGTAACAGTAAACAGCTGTAAAGTGTTATTGTAACAGGAGTGTTGTAAACAGATGTAATCAGAACGCTGTTGTGGTCATCAACCTTGGTAGATTGTGAATGTGTATGTGACGTAATTCTGCTGTAACTTGCTACTGTGAGTGTATTTCTACGCAAATATAGCGCGTTTTAAATTTCTGCAAATTGGACTTTTAATTCTACGAACCCACAAAGTCACAATTAGTGTCAGGAAGTAGAACATTTGACCATGGACGCGGCATTGTAAAGATTTTACAGAAAACGGAAGAAATGAAGGCCGAGTTTACAACGAAGACAAACGGCAAACAACAACCTGGCAGCGGAACTGACAGAAATGAAAACGGCTAACGACAACCTCACCGCCGAGCTGAAGGAAATATAGACGGCGAATGACAACCTCGTTGCGAAGAGGGAAGCTGAAAACAACTTGGCGACGACAATGACTGCGAAGATGACCGAATTGACCACGGAAATGAAAGTGGCGAATGAGGCCCTCGCCGCAAAGTTTGAGGAGCAGTGGACTGGCGTAAAGGAGGACGTCACAGAGTTGGGCGAGCGCGTCGAAGACCTGACAAGCCGCGTTAAAGAGCTGGAGGGAAAAGCCGACAGCAACACAAAGTCCCTGAACGCCATGGTTGAGGACGTCGTCGGCAGGAGGTTAAAGGATTTAAAGGTCGACGCGACACATCTGCGCACGTCAAACCTCCTAAATACGACGGCGCGACAACTTTCGAAGTCTTCCGCCGTCAATTCGACACGGTGGCCAAACACAACAAGTGGTCACCAGAGGAAGAGGCCGCACAACTAATAGCCAGTCTTCAGGGACGGGCCGCAGAAGTCATGAACGCGGTCCAGACAGCGGTGGCGCCCAAGGACGTCTGGGAGGCTCTGGAGAACCGTTTCGGAAACCACCGTTTAACCGCAGCGTACCGAAGCCAGCTGAAGCCAAGGTCGCAGCAGCCATGGGAGACACTACAGGACTTCGCCCTGGCCATTGAGCAGCTAGCCAGCAAAGCCCTAGTCGACCTCCCACCAGAGTTCGTATTCCGAGGGGCTGCCTACACTTTTGTCGACAGGCTACGAGACAAGGAGATTCGTCAGCGCCTAATGCTCGGCGATCACAAAACCATCCACGAGGCGCTAACGGCAGCATTAAGGATGAAGGCGGCCTAGGTGACGGCGACCCCGACGTCGCGAACCAGGAGTATCCGCTACACGGGAAACCGAAGACCAGTCGAGGGCGAAGACCTAGTGGCCTGTGTTTGGGGTGTGGACAGCCGGGACACCTGGAGACTGCCCACACCAGGAAGAACAGCCGGAAAACGCGTAAGGGCCGCTGTGGAGAGGGGCACGTTGGCGCCATCACCACCATCCTCTCGAGTGACACTGCGGGCCGTCAGCCGGCGTTAGATGACAGCCTCATCACGGACGGTTGGGTGAGAGGGAAGCTGTGTCGCGTGTTGGTAGACACCGGGGCAGTCGTGATCATCAGACCTGACGTGGCCAAGGGTTTGCCGTCGAGAAAACCGAGCCGACCATACCAGCTTATGACGGCATCGGGTGACACCTTGCCTGTGGAGAAGGAAGCCCTACTGCAGTGGACCTTGGGACGGAGTGCCGTTCGTCTGTGGGTGTTCGTTGCGAAGGTGGCTGAGGAGGTGTTACTGGGATTGGATGCCCTCAGGAGCCACGAGGCGACGGTCGACGTCGGCAGGAAAGTCCTGCGGTTCAGTGGAGAAGATGTGATACTTCGACAACCCGAAGAACGCCTGGAAATCTGCAGGGTCATCTTGAAGGAAGACGTGGTGGTTCCCGCGAGAAGCGAGTTGGTGGTGACGGTGCGACTGGAAGGCCAGCGAACCAAGAACATGATGCTGAACCAGAAGACGCCTGTGCACGGACTGTGTGTAGCCAGGACATTGTTGCCATGCCGAGAGGAGGTGCCAGTGAGGCTGCTCAACCTGGCAGATACCGATCACGACGTCCAGGCTGGAACGGAGCTGGGGATGTGCGAGCCCGTGGTCAGCGTGACAGCAATCGACAAGACACAGGAGCCGGTGCCGACGCAACACCTGGAGCCCCGACTAGAAGGCTTACTAGAGAGGGCGGCGGACCACCTGACCGCAGAACAACTGGAGAAAGTTCAACAACTGCTGAGACGATACGAGCGCATCTTCAGCCAAGGCGACAGCGACTGTGGTCGCACGGACCGAGTGCTCCACCGCATCGACACCGGAGACGCCCGGCCTATTCGGCAACCACCTAGACGCGTTCCGCTGGCAAAACAAGCGGCGGTACGAGACATGCGAGAGGACATGAAATCCAGGGAAGTGATTGAAGAAGTCTGTCAGCCCTTGTTCCCCTTGTAGTTCTGGTGACGAAGAACGGCGAGCTACGCTTCTGCGTGTACTACAGGAAGCTGAACACTGTCACCCGGAAGGCTGTTTCCCCTTACCCTGGATTGACGACACCCTGGAAACACTTGCTGGTGCACAATGGTTCTCGACCCTGGACCTGAAGTCGGGTTACTGGCAGGTGGCTCTAGATCCAAGAGACAACGAAAAGACTGCATATCGACAGGCCAAGGACCTTGGCAGTTCACAGTTATGCCCTTTAGCCTCAGCAACGCGCCAGCTACCTTCCAATGCCGAATGGAGTCAGTGATGAGAGGACTGACTTATGATGCCTGCCTACTATACCTGGGTGACATCATCATTGTCGGCAAGACATTTGAGGACCATCTGGAAAACCTGAGCAAGGTGTTACAGAGACTGCAGGCGACCAACCTGAAGCTGAACGCGAAGAAGTGCCAGCTCTTCCGCAAGGAAGTGAACTACTTGAGCCACATAGTCTCAGCAACCGGAGTGGCCACAGACCCGGAGAAGACACAGGCTGTAAGAGATTGGCCTCGGCCGAAGTATAAGAGGGAATTGCACAGTTTCCTGGGGCTGTGCAGTTATTACCGCCGTTTTATAAAGGGGATCTCCAACATCGCAAAATCCTTCGCCCGCCTGACAGAAGAACACTGACTTTGTGTGGACGGAGGATGCCGACGGCGCTTTCCAGCAGCTGAAAAAGGCGTTTTGCAGTGCTCCAATTTTGGGATTTCCACAACCAGGCGGTGCCGTTATTGTAGACACCGACGCCAGGGACCACTGTATTGGAGGCATCCTAGCCCAAGTCCAGGACGGCCATGAGCGGATGATAGCCTACTACAGCAAGACCCTGTCCAAGGCAGAGAAGAACTACTGCGTCACCCGACGAGAGTTACTGGCGGTTGTAAAGACCTTGGGACACGTCCACAAATACCTGTACGGTCAGCCATTCCACCCGAGGACTGACCACTCCGCCCTCACCTGGCTATTGAGCTTTAGGAACTTGGAAGGCCAGATAGCACGTTGGGTCCAGGGGCTGCAGGAATACGACTTCACCCCTGAACATCGTAGAGGGAAGAGCCATGGCAACGCAGACGCCATGTACCGAAGACCCTGCCCAGAAGAGTGCGGCCAATGCACTAGAATGGAAGAGAAGGAGCGTGCTGTGGCTGTCAGAGTGGTCTTGGCAGTGCCTGCGGGCGGCTGGGATAGCGCAGGCCTGAGGAGGGAGCAGTTGGCGGACGCAAACTTGGGGCCACTCTTGAGAGAAGTGGAGGCAGGGACAAGCCCAACCTGGGAGGACATCGCACTGAGGAGCGCCACCTACAAGTGGTACTAAGCCCAATGGGACTCACTGAAGACAAGAGATAGCGTGCTGTTCCGGGTTTAGCCCAGAGGTTCTACTCCCATTAGTCCTGAACCCATAGGAACTGGACCCGGGCCTCCTTCGACCAGGGAGTTATCCAAGCTGTCCCAAAGGGCACTCGGCGTCCTCCGTGGGGCTTTCCATGGGACAAGACATAGAGACTAACAAGCCCCCCCATCTGGTCCTATGGACTCAAGACGGGATGGGCTGTTCCGGGTTTAGCCCAGAGGTTCTACTCCCCTTAGTCCTGAACCCGTAGGAATTGGACCCGGGCCTCCTTCGACCAGGGAGTTATCCGAGCTGTCCCAAAGGGCGCTCGGCTGTTCCGGGTATGGGAATTACCCGATGGGAAGACACAGAGGGAGCAGTTGGTACTTCCCCGAAGCAAGGTCCTGGATGTCTTGGAGGAAGTGCACGCCGGTACTTCAGGAGGACACCTGGGAGAAAACCGGATGATCGACAAACTTCGGCAGCGCTACTAATGGCTGAAGCTCCGATCAGATGCTTAGAGATGGTGCCATCAAGGTCACGTGTGTGCGGCGAGTCGCGACTCCCAGACTAGGAACCGGGGTCGCATGCAGCAGTACAACGTCGGAGCGCCATTCGAAAGGATCGCCGTCGACATAACTGGACTGTTCCCAGTGTCCGACCGAGGCAACAAGTACCTGATGGTGGTCGTGGACTACATCAAGTGGCTGGAATTGTATGCCATCCCGAACCAGGAGGCGAAGACAATCACAGACTGCCTTGTGGAGTAAGTGTTCTGTCGATTTGTGCTGCCGTTAGAGCTCCACAGCGACCAGGGCACAAATTTTGAGTCCAACCTGATGAAGGAGGCACTGGAAAGACTTGGGGTGAACAAGACCCGCACAACACCCCTACATGCCCAGTCAGATGGCATGGTCGAAAGGTACATCAAGACCTTAGAGGAACACCTGAGGAAGGTCGTGGCCAGCCACCAGCGAGACTGGGACGTGAAGGTGTCACTGTTCTTGCGGCCTACCGCTCGTCAACACACAACACCACTGGGATGACGCCAGCCAGCTTAATGTTCGGTCGAGAGCCCCCCGGACGCAAAACAGCCAGCAACTGAATATGTGGAGAACTTGGTGGACCATCTCCACGACATGCATGAGATGGCTCTTCAGAACATCCAGAAGGCGAGCGACCGCATGAAGACCCGATACGACAAGCAAGCCATCAGCCAAGGATTCCAGCAAGTTGACCTGGTTTGGTTGTACCGCCCTACCCAGACCAAGGGACGATGCCTGAAACTTCATCAGCCAGCCATGGCAAAGACCGTACCGGCTGGTGAAGAGGATTAACGACATGGTCTACCGCATCCTGAAGGGTCCCCGATGGAAGATGTTGGTGGTACATCTGGATCGTCTGGCCCGCTACGATGGTGCTGTTCGGGAGGACCAGCCTTGAGTGAGCAGTGTTGCGGCGACGCGCATAAAAGGTTCGCGTGGAGCGATAACGCGGCTTATTTACATAAAGGAACTGATAAGGATAGCACGCAGATAAAGGTCTGCCGAAGGAAACAAATTGAGTTAAATTGAAATTTCTGGTGACATCTTGATTGATAGAGATTATTCGGTTTGCTGATTGTTCTGGAACAGTCTGGAATTATCAGATGAGGTATTTAAGGGAGCGATGACTTGCCAAGGGCGAGTTGTAAACAGAGCAGTGGTAGTAAACAGCTGTAAATTGTTGCTGAAATAGGAGTGTTGTAAACAGACATACTCCGAATGCTGTTGTTGTCATCGACCTTGGTAGATTGTGAATGTGTATGTGACGTAATTCTGCTGTAACTTGCTACTGTGAGTGTATTCAAATAAAGCATGTTTTAAATTTCTGCGAATTGGACTTTTAATTCTACGATCCCACAAAGTCTCAATATTACAAAATGTAGATAAATACCAACCTAAGGTATATAATAATGATGATGATGATGATAAATTAATAAATAATAATAACAATAATAATAATAATAATAATAATAATAATAATAATAATAATAATAATAATAATAATAATAATAATAATAATAATAATAATAATAATAATAATAATAATAATAATAATAATAATAATAATAATAATAATAATAATAATAATAATAATAATAAGGAGAAGGAGAAGGAGAAGGAGAAGGAGAAGGAGAAGGAGAAGGAGGAGAAGGAGGAGGAGAAGGAGGAGAATGAGGAGAATAAGGAGAATAAGAATAATAATAAATCAAAAAGAATTAATTTTCACTAAAGCGGATAAAGGTAATAAAATTGTAATTTTAGATAAATTTATCTTAATAGAGTAAAACTTTTACTTCAAGGTGAAGATTTTATAAAAATTAATAAAGACCCTTGAAAATCTTATATTTCAAATTTTAATAAAATACTTAATGAAGTGAAAGTTTTATCGGACAAAGAAAAACATTTTGTAAAAGTGAGTAATCCTATTTTACATAGAAGTTATGACCTTTCTAAAATTCATAAACCTGGAAGGAAAATGAATCCTATTCTTAATTGTATAAACTCACCAACTTACAATTTAGCTAAATGGTTATATAAAATTTAGCAATTTTGATAAATTTGAAAGTTTAAGTATTAAAAATTCTTTTGAATTAGTAAAAAAGATTGACAGTGTTGTATTATATATGACTGTTAAACTTATTTCTTTTGATGTAACTGCCTTACTTCCTAGTATTCCTAGAGAAAAAACTTTTAATTTTTTTAAAAAGTGGTTGAATTCAATAAATTTACATGAGGACTTAATAGTTGATTTTGTTAAACTTACTGATTTTTCGAACGTCGAGGATGCGAACGATGGTTCGCAAAACATGTCCTTAATATAGGTATGTAAGTGAAGCCGATGTTTAATAAATACAACTCATCTATAATTTAATAATTACTGATTTTTGTTTGGATCAAAATTTTTTTCACTTTTAATGGTGAATTTTTTCAACAAACTTCTGGCTTAGCAATGGGTAATCCTCTTTCACCTTTTCTTGCTGATCTTTTTATGAGTTTTTTCGAAATTCAAGTCACTAAAGCTTTTCCTTTGATTTTTAAAACATGGTATAGGTATTAATATTAGGCAAGTGAGTCAACTTTGTATATACTTTTCTCCACTTACAAGTTTTTTTATGAAGACTAGTTTCTGTGGTTGAACTGACGATAGGAGAGAAGTCCCCAGAAACTAGTCTTCATAAAAAACTTGTAAGTGGCCTAATTTTAGTAACAATGGCACTCCACTTTCTGAAATACTTCTTTTTATTCTATATAATGGTATAGGTATGTTGATGATATTTTTGCTATTGTTCCTGATAAACAAATTAACAATGCTTTAAAATTACTAAATTTACAAGATAAAGCTATAAAATTCACATTAGAAGCTGAAATTAATGTATTTCTTCCTTTTCTGGATTTGAAAATAAGAAATAATAACAAACTAGGTTTTGGTATTTATAGGAAGTCTACTCATATTATAATTACATAAAAAATAAAAGTTTTAACCCTTTTGCACATAAATTTGCTGTTTTTAATAGTTTGATTTATAGATTAATAAATATAACCCAGAATAAAGAAGAATTTAATTAAGAATATAAACATATTATTAATACTGCTTTAATTAATGGTTTTAATAAAGACTTTATACAAAAGAAGATTGAAAAATTTAAATATCAAACAAGTGTTAATGATATTTCTACCCTTAAAAAATAAAAGACGATTATAATTTAAAAAAAATTAGTTACCATCCTTGGGTTAATAAACATTTTCAATTTTTTTTTTTAAAGAAGTTGGTTCCTCAAAATAAATATAGTATTAAAAATGTACTACATTTTTTCTAAAAAAGATAAAATTCCTAATAATAAAAAATCTGGTATTTGTCAATTTAATTGTTTAGATCGTGATCAGGTTTATATTGGAAAGACAAAACGTAATTTGGAAACCAGAACGAAAGAACATTTTCGTAACATTAAGTATAAACAAACTGATAAATTGGCCGTAGCAGATCATTTTTGGTCATTTAACCATGAAATAAATCCTGAAGTTAAATTATGAAAACAATTAAATGGTCCGATAGATTTAATAGGTTGGGAAAAGATATTTATTTTAAAAAATAAACATCGCGTAATGAATTTTGAAATACCAGCAGTTCATTCTGTTTTTAGGTTTGTTTCGTTTTCAGATTTTGGTAATACAGAAAAAACATAACATGGTAACCGGAATCCTTGACAATTGAGTTTGTTTGTGCACTGAAGATACAGACAATCTGTTTGTGAAATCGATCTCCATTAGAAAGAAGTATTAACACCAATTTCTTAAGATAAGTGAAGTCTTTGAAACAAATATTTATATTTGTGTAATATTTATTGCTTCACTGTAGCTAGCTTCATTTTCTACATAACGACTACAAATAGTTTTTATGATGCTTTTAATTGCTCACCTCCTCGATCATCCTTATTTTACTTTCTCGAAACTTACTCCTATTTGCAACAATTCCTTTCTTCTTCACTGATTCCTCCGCAACTTGTATTATAGCTTTGCTTAGTATGGAGTAGTGCTTGTATCGGCAAATCCTCACATCTACTTAGTTTATTGACCTCTTCTTTGTGTCTCTTTGTATTCCTTGGGGTCTATGCTCTGTGGTTTTGGTCTTTGGGTGATTTTGAATTGCGTTCTTTTTCTCCTTACATTGATTTTTAGTCGTAACGTTCTATGATAGGCATCAAATCTTAGGCCGTTTATAACTTGAACATCATATCTTTCTTCTAAGTTGTTACATGGAATAAAATCTATTTCATTTTTAGTGATTCTGTTTGGTGCACACCATGTCCATCTGCTGGTTAGTGGTTTCTTGAAGAATGTGTTTACAATTCTGAGGTTCTAGTCCTGTGCGAACTGGATTAGCCTGTCCCCTTTATCGTTTCTCTGCCTGTAATCATATAGCCCATCATTTCCTTGTCCTCGTATTCCTGGAATCCTGCTTAACTATTAAAGTCACCCATTACAAAGTTTCTATCTGATTTGTAATTTGAATCGTTATAAATAAAAGCATTATTAATAGTGAAGCTAATTTCATTTATAAAGACTAAAATTGAGTCATTCCTTTTAAAACTTGTAACTTCACTCACGTCCCATTTCTTTTTCATGACGTGGCTGAAGTTACAAGTTTTAAAAGGAATGACTCAATTTTAGTCTTTATACATGATTTGTAATTGTTTACTGTGTCATAGAAGTCTTCTACCTCTTCTTCTGAACTTGTCTCTTTAGGGGCATTAATTAGAGTTATTGCAGATTTTACTCCATTGATTACCAAGATTAGTACTATTATTCTTTCTGAAATTCCTTTTATTTCCTGTATGGATGTTTTTAAATGTTTCTTTATGATGAATCCCATGCCCTTCTGTCCTGTGGTTTCACTGAAATAGCTAATGTCACCATCTTGCTTTTCAATTACTGCCTCCCCTTGTTTCTGGAGTTTGCTCAGTCCTAATATTTCAAATTGTATTTGTTGTAGTGTGTTTTCAAGTTCTATTTCTCTGTCCTCTGTCCTTAACATTCTTACATTTAAGGTAGATGTTATTAGCTCCTGATGTGCTGTGTTATGCTGGTGATGTTTTGATGGTCGTATCTCTGGATATTCTGTGTTTTGGTTTTTGAAACAAGGTCCCTCCAGTTTACCCACTGCTCATCAATTCTTATTTTCTGATAGCCCACTTGAGTGGGCTTATCCTTATCTCGTTCTTCCTTTGCTCTCTGTCTCACTTCAGCCTGTATTTTCCTTTCCTCCGCTGTCAGATCATTTATCTCTGAAACATTCTTGACCTTGTAGCTTGCTTTTATCATTACATTCATCTTGTCTTCGAACCTGTTGAATACTACTCATTTTAGGCCCTGTTCATTGTAGTTTGCTCGGGAGTATTTAGGTTTGTGACTATTGGCTTAGTATAAGGATCGGCTGATAAGTCCCGGGCCTCATATAGAGATGACACCACTGGGCGAGTTTGACAAATAACATCATGTAGTTCAACTCTACCTAGTCTAGCCATAAATATTGTTACAACTTGAAAAGTGAAAAACACAAATACCATGCAAAATATTTTAATTGGCTTTTAGTATGTAGTACCTACAGGCATTCATTACACGCAGCACCAATCTTTTTTTCGAAATGGCCACCTTTTGCACGGATACAGGCTCTGAGTCTTTGTGGCCACTCGTCTATGGCAGAACGGACAACATTCAGGGAGAACTCACAACAAGGAACGCTTTAAACTTCCATTTTTTTTTTCTTTTTGTAATTTACATCATCAATGTTAAGTCATACCGGACGATAAACTTCCAATGGTGGGATGTCTTCTCTTGCAGGCAGTGCCCTCAAGCAGTGACCACAGTTGGTAGTCCAATGGATTCAGTTCTGGACTGCTACTGGGCCAATCTTCAGGTGAAATGAAGTCAGGAACATGACTTGAAGCCATGCTTGCATTGACCTGGCCTTGTGGGCAGGGGCAGAACCCTGCTGGAAAATGGTTGGTTTTGAAACAATGTATCACCTATGTTCTTCACAATAGGCTCCAAAACAGTGCTTTCATACACTCTGGTGCTGGTTTTAATGCCCTTTTTGCAAAAATATAGCTGCGTGGTACCAGAATAACTCACCCCCCACCACACCATCACTGAGGAGGGATGATGGGCCCTCTGCACTTTAGGAACCTTATTACTGGCTTCCGGAGATGATGCATAAACCCTATCGTTTTGCACATTGAAAGACTCCTCAATAGTGAAAACTTTTTCATTGGTGAAGAGGATGTTCTGATCACCATTTTAAGTGTAACGCTGTAGGAGATGTCGACATTTAAGCACTCTCAGCTTCTTTAGGCATGTGTCAGGATAATGTCCTTTACGTCGATGTTAAGCCCTTAGTCCAAGGTCCTCTGACAGAAGCCTGGATATTGTCCTTTTTGAAATGTTCATTACACGGGACAAGATAGCCTGCTTCCGCACAGGATTTCTCTGAACAAGAGCTGCCACTGCTTCTTGTGCTGCTAGTCATGATACTGCGTGGTCGACCCTCCCTCGGCCGATCCTTTACAATCCCAGTTGCAGTGAATCGCTCAGTGGTGCGGTACACAAACATACTGCTGATTTTCAGCTTTTGCAGCATCTTGAAAATGTCACTTGCAGATTTTCCAACTTTATGCAATGCAATGACAGCTACACGATTTTCATAATCACCCCAATCCATGGTGAAACCTGGAGCTAAATGCTTCCTCTTTCAAAGACAAGCTAACAAAGGTTCAAGGTTAAGGTGTGAGCACATGCAGTATTTTATGCACCAAACCGGATGTACAGTATGTGTCAAAAATTTGTAACAGTATTTATGGCAAGACTAGGTAGAAAGCTTGTACCATAGTTACAGGTATATAGCTTGTTTAGTTTTTGAATGACAGCATTTTAAACAAGACAAGTGTAAAGGATTCATGAAAATGAAGAATTTGGAAAAATGAGCAGTGATTAAATACTTCCATTTGAAAGGCTTAACGCCTAAAGAAATCAATGGATAGTACATTGAAAGACTCTGCCCCTTCATATACAGTGACTAAAAGGTAGGTTGCAGAGTTTAAAATGGGGCGTACGAGCATTAGTGATGAACCTCGCTCTGGACGCCCTGTGGAAGTCACAACTCCAGTCATTGAAAAAATTCATTTAGTACTGGATGACTGCAGATTAAAGCTATAAACGTGTCAAAAGAATGTGCAGATAATATATTTTGGACTTTTACAAGGTCTGTGCAAGGTGGGTGCAAAGAAAAACTGTTTCTGTTAAGAATTTGGAGTTCTACCGTAAATATCCCAGTGAAGTTTTGAGACAACTTATTACCATGGATGAAACTTGGATACATCGCTACACTCCAGAAAGTAAATCACAGTCAAAACAGTGGATTGTGTCAGGTGAACCAACTTAAAAAAGAAAGACAAAGTCAATTTTGTCAGCTAACAAGGTTATGACGAGTGTTTTTTGGGATGCACAGGGAATTAATTTTACTGATTACTTGGAAAATGTTAAAAGTATCGCTGGTGACTACTATGCAAGGTTAATGCAATGTTTGAGTGATGAGGTGAAAATAAAAAGATCTCATTTGGCAAAAAAAAAAAAAAAAAAAAAAAAAAAAAAAAAAAAAAAAAAAAAGTTTCTTCATGACAGTGCTCCGGCCCATCGTTCGGTCATTGCAATGGGAAAAATGTGCGAATTAAAGTTTGAATTGCTTGAACATCCACCCTATTTGCCAGATCTAGCACCCAATGATTCCCACCTGCTCCCAAACCTCAAAAAATTTCTTGTAGGATGTAGATTTCACAGCAACGAGCTGGTCATTGATGCGGTAAACAGCTATTTTGTGGACCATGATAAATCACACTTCAGAGATGGTTTAATTAAATTAGAACACCAATATGACAAAAGTATTAGCTTTTCTGGAGATTATGTTGAGAAATAAAGAAAAAAAAATTAAATGATTTTTTTATTGTGAGGCCTGGGACATATCAGCCGATCCAGTTTGGTATCCATTGTTTTCTCTTCTACGTCATTATCTGTAGGTGTCATTTGCTTGTTCTTGATTATGAAGTTCTTTCTTTCACATCTCTTTCTAAACTCTAGTGCTTTCTCAATATACTTTATTTTTTCTTCCATCCATTGTATCTTTTGTTGCAGTCGAGTGTCAGCACCATTCAGCCTTTAAGGTTTTTGTGTTTCCTTTCCCAGTTCTCATCTCTTTCTTAATTCCTCCATGTCTTTGATTTCCTGTCCTATCTCATTCTTGAATTCTAAATTTTCTGTCTTTAAATCCTTTAATTCTCGTAAAGTTTCTGTTAGAATTGGCATTAGATCCTCATTTCTCTTGTTACTTGTATTGAGATTACAATAACACTTGAGGTGTTATCAATAACTTCATTTCGTCTCCCTGTTGCATCTACCCCTCTTCTTTGTTGTACTCTGTTTTCGTATTTGTTTGCTTATTCTGTCCCAGTTTTACAGAGCTACCTGGTCGTGTTTGCGTGAGTTTGTTTGCTCGCCTGTTGTGTTCTGACTCCTCCTACCTTGTCCATACATCACTTATGCTTTGATAATTATCAGCAAGATTGCAACTGCATTCCCAACTCAGTATTACCAGCTTCTGTTTCATGTTGTTCACCAGTAGATAGTGCTTGCAGCATTCTTCTAGACTTTGTAAGCTGTTTCTGCTGTTGACACTACTGGTTAACCTGTTTACTCCGTGCATCAATGACTTTGTTGTTTGTATTCCTGCAAGTTTCCTTTTATCCCACACTTTGCTAATGTTTCCACTTAAATATTGTATTAACTGTATTTCAAAATTGGATTGCATACCTTTTATGCCTTAATGCTGCTGATTTGTACTCTTTTACTGTGCACTGACTGAAAATTTCCCTTAGGCAGTTGGGTAGGTTAATTACATCCCCCAAATTTCTTGTCCCTCCATTTCATCTCCATTATCGTTTCACAGCATCTCTCCTCTGGTAGTCCCTTTCAGGGTAGAAGTGTCAGCGGGAGAATTGGGTTGCATGGCAGGATGATATGCTCCTGCTAAACACTTCCTCCTTTGGTAGGATGGTCTCCATGCTGACCTGGTGGGCCGTTTGCGGACCACAGTGGGTGGGATGCTGGTTGTACTGGCCTGCCAGAGAGTTTCCAATTGGTAAAGTGGAGGGTCCCTATCCTCTCCACTGTTGTCACTCCCTGGGATGGCTGCCCTCTGCCTCCTCTTGCCTAGGTACACAATTAGATACACAGGTTTCAGTGCCAAATTCCCTCTGTAGTAATCCTAATCCTAATGTGAATGTTTTCTCAAACTGAGAGTTCTGTTGGGTATCTTGCTCTCACCATCAATACAATTACTTGGTTTTCAGCTGATGATGGGCGTGAATGTTCCCGAAATGTGCTGTGATTTTACAAAAGTGAGGTAGTGTAAACATAACCAAGGTTCAATTAATAAGTAACTCAATTAAATTTAAAGGGAGTCGATTAATGACACTAAACAACACTTAAAAAGTAAGTGTTGTTTAGTGTCATTAATTGACTCCCTTTAAATTTAATTTATCATAACAACACTGTTTTCAACACTTTCAAGAAAGGAATTGCAAGTAACTCAATATTATATCCAAAAAAAAAAAAAAAAAAAAAAGGAAAAAAAAGTTACAAGCTATAAAGCTATGAATAAAGTTTTATGAATCTTGAAAGTAACTATAGATGGTGATGGGTGTGGTAGAGATGTGTTGGTTGTTGGTCTTAATACTTTTTATTAAATCATAAATTTTACTTAAACCTCAGAGTTTTTAATGCTTATTATTCATGCTGTAAACTGCATTAGTAATAATATAGCTTAAAAGGACGTTTTTAAACATGAGCATAACCTGCTTGGCAGAAGTATTTGTAAAATACTCTCAGGTATGGGAGCATGATAACTATAAGAATTATAACAGTTTCGAATCATGACATTACTTAATAAAGCTCATTATTCTTTTTTAGGACTGGCATTTCACTCGAGACTTTCCTGAAGAGTTCATATACAGGGTGCCACAATATTTTTCATCAGATTGGTTAAATGAATATTTTACTGCAAGAACAGATATAAAAGATGATTATAGATTTGTTTACATGGGTCCAAAAGGATCATGGTAAGAACAATTTTAGTATGAAAGTTGTTACCAAAAACAAACTAGGTTATGCTGTCATTCAGTTCTGATATCATGGTGATCAATATTTTGTGCAGTATTTGTTGCTTCAGTGTTGCTAGCTTCTATTTTTACATATTAAAAGTAAATGCTTTTAACTATGAGGATCAAGCAGGCAAATTTTATTACACAGACTTAATGCAAAGCAACATAAGTAGCTATGGTCATTAAAGCATATACTCGTGAATGGGAGGTCTGCATTTCAAATGCTACCAGGACTGTCCTTTCTGACTAAGGTTTTTTTTCAGTTTTCCTCACTCCTCACTACTGGAAAATGCTGGGGAAATAAATTAGGCTTGGAATGTATTCTTCCCAAATTTTCTTTCCCAGTTATTTGGTTTCATGTATCATCAGTGTCTGCTACCTGCGGTGTCATCTGCAGTAAGTTGGGCTGTTAATCATTGCTTAAAATATTTACTAAAATATGTTATAGTGTAATATATAAAAGTGAATGATAATATATATTTGTCACAGAGACTTAAAATCTCCCAGAAGATAGATAAAATTGCAAAAAAAAAAACATTCTGATAAACTGCAAAGTTTTGCATGTCAACTGCTTCTACATGAGGTTATGCTGCTACAGTGGCAGCTGAAGTATGAATACACTGATTGTGCCAGCATTATTTTGTGGATATATTTTTTTTAAGATAAACATTCTTTAACTACTGGGTAGGAGATATCTGGCAGTGAGTGATGCTCAATGTTTGAAATGATGCTCAGTTATATGATGCAATATGTACATTTTGTACTATAGGGTAGTAGTGACGTTTTTCACTGTACATTGACTTGCACTAAGTGTCACCTACAATGCCAATGTGGAACTTATCATGTCCGTCGGACTTGCAAGTTTAGCTGACTTTTTCTTTTTTCAAGCAAAATTGAGCTACTGAGAAATTTACAAATAGATTACTGAGCAACATATCAACTTATGGTACTTACATACGTATCTTGTTTCTACACACATGAACTAAATTCACCTTTTCTGACCAGTACAAGTAGTTATTACCCCCAAACAAAACAGATGGAAAGCAGAATAAAGCATTTTTAACATCATATCCACAGAACCATTTGTTGTGTAAATGTCTATTTAATTCTTATGCGCTTGCTTAACCGTCACATTTTTCTTAGATACTTGTGTACAGATTATCCCATATAATTCAGTTTCATCTTATCTTCCAATGATAATGTAACAATTGGGCTATTTAGTAAAAAACTTACTTTATTCATGTTAGTTTAAATAAAGAAAATATAATGTTACAGTATACTCAGGAGTTTTAGTATCCCGACAGACACCAGGTTTTGCCAGCAGAAGCATATCTTTATTTTAATTGTCTGCTGTGCTGCTGGCACAGCAGGTTACATAAGAACAGAATGATTAATTTAATTTTAAGTATGAAGAAGAGGAAATAAAAAATGTGATACAGAAAACCTTTTTTCGGCTAACTTTTACACTTCACACTTTTACGTTTATATAGTTGCTTATCTGTCACTTATTAATATAGCATATTAGTCTTTGAGTAAGTGCCATTGATACTACTGATTGTCATGTGCTGCCAACAATAGCAGGGTCAGATAGCAGCTGGTACAAATTTTCCCTATCCCTTTGTTGCACCACTCCCCGCTAAAGTCCAGAATCATTGTGGAGAATTGATGCCATTTCATGCCAAACTCAGCGTGGCATAGATCCATAGAATAGTTAACATAATAGTGTTGTAACTGATAACTTGTAGTCTCTTCCTTCAGCTTCTGTGGTTTTCTGTTGTTAGTCAAGATATTTCATTGCACTTTGATTAATAGTAAGCATGACTGCATTAGAAGTATTTAAAACTTTTGTTTTTTCACCTTTATAAGGCAGTGCTATGCACGGGCCACTTACCCCAGAGCTACCCCTATGCTGCTGTAATACATAGAAAATTGCATCAAAATGAAGGATTATAAAGTATAAAACTGATTGTGCCCACTTCCATTATGTGAAGGTAAAGGCTTCTTCCAGTGTTTTCCCTTAACCTCAGAAAATAAATATGAAACATTGTGGATACTAGGTTATCTGCCTACTAACATAAACTGCCTGAGTTGAGTCTTTAGTTGGGGAGAGGTACATGATTGCAGTTTCTTTTCAAGGGTTTTCTGTAAAAGAAATTAGTATAACTCTCAGCTCTTTAGACTCTGTACTTTAGTTGATTTATTTTTGTTTTCCAAAACACATTTTGGGAGCAGTATTTTGAAACACAGGAAATGGAGGCCAAATTGTAATATAGCATGTGGTTTAGTATAAAGACAGTAGACAATCAAACATGCACAATCTGATGTGTTAATAAAACATGAATAGTAAATGAATCATTTCATATGCAAAAAGAAATTTTGTTCCTATATATGGCTACGAAGTTTATAAAAATGCTGTTCTGCTTATAATGTTGAATAATATTTATTACATTTGTTAACATGTTTATGTACTACTGTAATCATTAGTGATGCTTTAGTTTGTAGTTAATAGGCAATAAAACCTATACTTTATATTCTAACAAAACATTAATAAAATGAGTGGAAGTCAATTGTATCCAAAATTAATGCTGGGACAAGTTGCTCCCTTTCCTTTAAGTAGGATTCAAACCAGTTTTCTGCTTGCCCTCTTATCCCATAGTGATGTAATTTTCTTAGTAGAATGTCGTCGTCCACCATATCAAATGTCTTACTAAGATCCAAAAATAAGCCACATGTCTGATTTCGTTCATCTTTTAGTTTCATAATTGCTTCTACAAGTGAATACAGTGCATCATTTTTTCTTTGAAAACCCAAATTGGGCATTATATAGTATTTTGTTATATTCTAAGAATTGTGTTATTGTATTAAATGTTACCCTTTCAATAATTTTTGAAAAGGCCGATAGCAGAGAAACTGGCCTATAATTTTCAATGTTTTCCTTTTCACCTTTCTTATATATTGGATGAATTTTTACTAATTTAAATATTTTAGGAAATTTCCCCTTTGTTAATGAGTTGTCTAACTTAACAACTTAACTTGAATTATTCAACCAGTTTTATTCAACTGTAGCGGAGAAACTGTTAAATACTCATTCTCTAGGAAAGAAGGAAAGATTAAGTGTAAAGAAAAATGAACATAGCATGTTTTTAATTCCAGTAACATTTGAGGAAGTTAAAGATGTTATAAAAAAATTGAAGAATAAGAAATCAGTAGGAATAGACGGTTACTCTAACTGCATCATAAAGCGTTGCTCCTTATTCCTAATTGAACCACTGACGTACTTGATAAATCTTTCACTTTCAAGTGGGACGTTCCCCAACAGGTTAAAAAAAGGTAAAGTGAAACCCATCTTTAAAAAAGGTAACAAAGGGGAGGTAGGAAATTACAGGCCAATTTCCATAATTTCAACTTTTGCAAAGATCTTCGAACAAATAATGTATAAAAGAGTAACAAGCTTTTTGGAAAAATTTAAAGTAATTAATGACAATCAAAATGGTTTTCGAAAAAATAAATCAACAAGTTCTGCACTGATGAATTTCATTGAACAAGTGTATGAAACACTAGATAGTAAACAACTAGGGATAGGCATTTTTTTAGATCTTACAAAGGCGTTTGACCTGGTTGATCACAAACTTTTATTAGAAAAATTATCCTCATATGGCATAAGGGGGTTAGCTTTAGATTGGTTCAGATCTTATCTGGAGAATAGAGAGCAATCGGTGGAAATAGAGTATTTTGATAGCGAAACGAGTGAAGTTAAAACTCAGATTTCAAGTAGCGCTATAATGAAATATGGGGTCCCTCAAGGTTCGGTGCTTGGACCTCTTTTATTTATAGTGTACATTAATGATTTGGCAGATAATGTAGAAAACAGAACCAATATAAATGTTACACTTTTTGCAGATGATACAAATATTTTTATCGAAGGGGTGAATAAGGAAGGGGCAGATGTACATATTGAAAATAATCTAAAATATATTCAAAAATGGTTTAGTGCCAATATGTTAATATTGAGTAAGGAGAAAACAGCAGCCCTAAGCTTCTATAATAAAATGAGTGGAAGTCAATTGTATCCAAAATTAATGCTGGGACAAGACCAAATACATTACGTACAAACTATCAAATTTCTGGGACTAATACTAGATGAAAATTTAAATTGGGAAACTCACATAGAGGCATTGACGAAAAAGCTTAGTAAAATGTGTTTCTTAATGAGGGCGATTACAGGCATGTCAAGCTTGAAAGTTTGGAGAATAGTGTACTTTTCATATATACACAGTTTGTTGGCATATGGTATAATTTTTTGGGGAAATTCTAAAGACAGTATAAAAGTATTCAGATACCAAAAGAAAATAATCAGAATCATAGCAGATGTCTCAAGCACAACTAGTTGTAAGCCATACTTCAGTAAATTAGGTATCTTACCACTGCCAAGTATATACATATATGAAACTCTTGTACATATGAAAGCAAGCCTAAGTTTATTCAAAACAAATTCTGAAATTCATATACACAACACTAGAACAAAGAATAATTTATTTGTGAAGTCACACAAAACAAAGATATATGAAAATAGTTTCACATATGCTGGCTTACATCTTTACAATAAGCTACCTGAATCTATAAAAAAGATTGAATCACAACATCAATTTAAGAAATTGTTATTAAACTTCCTTAGAGCCAATAGCTTCTACAGCGTGGATGAATTTTTAAATTTGTAAATATTTAGTTAGCTACCTTAATTATAAATATTGTACTTAGTTTTTAGTTTTTAGTTCTTAGTTTTTAATTTGACGTGTCCTATAACATGTACATGTTTTAATGGATGAATCAATAAATCAAATCAAATCAAATCACAAACATGCTTTCAAAACATAAAATACAAGTTCAGCAAAATTAAAATATACTAAATATACAACATATACTAAAATACTCTGAACATCAATAAAATATTGAATACAACATGTTACAGTGTTAGGTTTGTTAACTAGTACTCCAAATAACTATTATTAAAAAACTTAATAAAATATAAATCATAGCTTCATGGCTGATCAAGAGTGTCAATGTTAAAAATGTTGAGCTTAATTATTATTAATTGTTTATTATTGTTCAAATCTTTACATTAATAAAATATAGATTGTTGAGGATGCACCAATAAAGCATTAAACATGAACCACGAATTAAAATTTTTAACACATGTTTAGATTATTCTAGAGCAATAGATTTATTATGGATGTTCTTTTTATTGATGTCAGATAATTCTAGAATACTCTCCCAGGATCAAAACAATGAAAAATATTCATATGAATATGGGTCTGAACTTTGACTCAAGAGTTATTCATAGATTTGACCCTTTTTGACATTGTTTTCATGAAAATCTGTACCTGTAACATCTTCAGCAGGTGCGAGGATTAAATGTGATACTTTGAAACAAGAAGAACTTTAATAAATTATAGTAATTAATGACTAAAGTTCTCTTACCTTCGGTTTTAATATATATTATCATAGCAGGACTAATCAGCACATGATTCTTTAAATTTTTCACAACAATTTTTATTAGCGCTGTGAAATTATTAGTTGATGTAAAACAGATGGTGAAACCCATGAATAGCATACTGGGTCATTGTGTGTCTGAAGTTGTAATTTACTGCCTTGCATTTTTCCGTTCTTGTGGTGTTGGTAGAGAAGAATTCAGTCCATATGGCATTTTTCTTTTTTTGCATTATGCTTGTTCATATTCTCAAGAGTACAAAGAAAATATAACTCCTGTATGAAGGCTATAACAAATTGCAATCACTCCTGCACATTTGTGCGTAATTCCATATTTATTTATAACAGGACTAATTTTGCAAGTTTGTTTGCATCAGTCAGTTTATTACTGCTGTTATTGCTGCTGCTAGGTGGCAGATTATTTTTTTGTTTTGTTTTTTGTTTTAGTGCCAACCACTGAAAGTAAAACAAATTTGACAGAATCGACTGGCACTATGAGGGCTGTTCAATTAAGAATGATCATAATTTTTTCACGGTCATAATTTTTTGCACTAAAATTCAGTCTTATTATATTCTGTTACCTTAATGTGAAACAAACAGGCCATAGTAGTGAGAACCAGATAAGTTCAGGCATGTTCAGTGTCACCTACCGCTGCAATGGAGGTAACATGCAGTTAAAATTGATGCTAGAGGAAGATCCAGAGTTTTTTTCAATCGTAATCACTGCTGATGAAACTTGGCTACATCATTTTGATCCTGAGAGCAAACAGCAAAGCTCAGTTTGGAAATCTCCATCACCAACCCCCAGATAAACAAAAGTGGTTGCTTCTGCTGGGAAAGTTATGGTCATCTCATTCTTTGATATTCATAGAATGGTTTATCAGCATGTTGTACCTGCACACACATCAGTAACTGGACAATACTACAGGGTTGTCCTGAAAACATTGCAAGTCCATATCAGGCGCAAAAGACCACATTTCCATGAAGCAGGCTGGATGCTGCACTACAATAATGCGCGGCTGCATATTGCCAATGTTGTTGCTGAATATCTTGCAAAAATCAACATGAAGTGCATTTCTCACCCTCCTTATAGTCCAGATTTAGCCCCATGTGACTTTTTTCTATTCCCTAACTTGAAGAAATGCCTTCGTGGGAGGCATTATCCATAATCAGAAGCATGGTGAAGGCTGCAGAGGAAATTTTGAAGGATCTCTCAAAAAATGGTTTCCAGCATGTTTTTGAAGCCTGGCAGAAATGCTGGACAAGTGCATCGCATTCAGGGGAGACTTTTTTGAGGACCATCAAAATTATGAGGATGAGGAAAAGGTTCGTTGTCAAAAAAAATTGCGATCATTCTTTATTGAACAGACCTCTTATTTTAGAATTCATTATGCAGTCTTTGTTTCTCAACATAAATATTTTTTCCCAAAACATTTAATCTATGGATCCATTTATTTGCCTTATTAATTTAACCTCTGGATTACATTATGACAAAACTGATATGCTACAGCTGATTTATCAATCTGTTTAAATTTTATATTTCTAAACTGTTCTTTAAGTTTACCAATGTAAGTCCTATCACAAGTGAAACAACTAAATCAATAAAGGCCATTTTTTTTTTATAGTTAGAAATGTTATATTTTTTAGAAAATCTTAATAGTCTGTGGAATTGTTTTAATCAAAAATTTTCTGCCCAATAGCAGCTAAACTAAAAGACCAATAATTTTCTGGCTTGTGATGTCACACAGTGGCTCAGCTTTGTGACGTCAGTGGCCGGACCTTGTGCACTACCTTCCTTGTTCTCACTACCGTTTTCTAGATTTGTTTTCGGTGTGACTCTGTTCCTGCTCCCTCCTTAGGGCTAGTGATGTTGACCAGCACTGTCATAATGGACCAGGCAATCTGATTGTACCACCATCAACTTCCTTCGGGGCATCCTTTGATGTGGTAGACTATGTTGTTGATCCTCTTCACCACATAGCATGAATCGTACTGTGGTTAATGAAAAAGCTGACTACAGTTTTTTCAATTAATTTTGACGTCACAGTTACTAAATTCCTCCAATAATGCAGAACTTATGTGGTGTGCCTCTTAGTCTGAGTATGGTGATACAGCTACACTAGATCACTGGGCTGGAAACCATGGCTGTTGGCTTGCTAGTCATATTAGATCTTCATCCAGTCGCTGTTCACCTAGATGTTTTGATGGGCAGTCCATGTTCTCCATGTAGCTGACAGTTGGCTGTTCTGCCTCAGGGAGGGTCCCAAATTTCAGGTGACATGGTAGATGCAATTCCTTGCTGAAGACCAAATTAGCTACTGTCTTCCTGGTGGCGTCATGGGTAAATGAGCAATGAGGGAAGCAGCACCCAGACATCCCAGTTCCTCTAGTAGTTGACCATAACCTTTCCCAGTTGTTCCTCAAGGGTTTTAATGCACCGCTCGATTTAACTGATGTAGATGATAAAGAACTACTATTTAATGCGATAGAAGGCAATGATAATGGAGATGAGTGGGGGTATAGAAGCAGAAGAAGGTACTATGTTATATCAACCAGGATAATGTAGGCTGCAGAGAGAAGATGAGTTAACAGAGGAGGAGCAGATGGGTGAGGAGGAAAAAGAAGCCAGAGGCAGGTCTAGGATATTGGAGGTGATAAGGAGGTGACAGCAGGACCAGTTGATGAAAAAGAAGTAGCCAGGAATGAAGGAATTCTAAGACGAAACAACTGGAGATAAGGAGATGACAGCAGGACCAAATGGTGATGAGGAATAAGGAAGTTTTAAATTGTATCAATTGTAGGTAAGGCGATGACATTCTCCAAGCCCAGGATTTCTGTGGATTCCAGAGGATAAAGTGAAGTGACATGACATGACGTGATGTGAAGTGACTTTTAAAAATAAAATTAATAGTGAATTTTATTGTAATATATTCTATATAAACTGAAAATATATCAGGCATGAAACTAAACAGTCATGAATTGACAATTAAAAGTATATATTTTGAAGTGTAAATTTAATATGTTAAGAGAGGAGAGATATTGTATTAGAAACATTTACTTATATAGATTTCCTGAAAACATTTTAATACATTGTTACCGGATATACCAGTAGCAAGAGTAGAAGTAGGAAATTACTGGTAGCCAGTAGTAGTAGTTTTAGTTTTTGTTTAATGTTATATTGTATTTTTTGTAACTGAAATATAAAGGTTTTTACAATAAATGAAGTTTGCAACCTGATGTAGGTAACTAGGTGTCAGGACAGAGGTGTCAGACTATGTACGTAGATATACTGCTCGATCATACCATCCGACTGCTGGTGGAGAGGCATTGTGTGCATGTTGTACACTCCCAGTCACTCTAGCGCTTCTCTCACCTGGTTTGTGCTCTAATTACTCTGTAGTTCCAGCAGTACTCTGAAGCGGTAGAACACTTCTTCCATGAGGAGTCCGTGATTGCCTTGGGTTCCTGGTTTGGTATGGCATACACCACCAGCAAATACTTATTGCCCCTATCGGATACAGGGAATGGTCTGGCAATGTCAAAAGTGATGCTCTTATAAGATGCTTTAACATTATACTGCTACATGTGGCACCGGCTCCTAGTCTGGGGCACCCGCCTCGGTAGCGTAGATGGTAGCATGTCTGCCTCACGTTCAAAAGGTCCGTAGTTCGAATCTCGGTCAGGGTGAGTTACCTGGACAAGGTTTTTTCCGGGGTTTTCCCTTATCCTTACAGACGAATGTTGGGTAGCTCTAAGCTCCATGGGCCCTGGGCACATTTGAGCATCATTTCACCAATTTCATTCACCGTCCGATATGACTTACCGTTGGAGGACGTAAAATTACAAAAAAAAAAAAAAAAAAAAAAAAAAAAAAAGATAGTCTGGGGACATGACATTAGTGACACCACCTCTCAGCATCTGCCTCCAGGTTCAACCAGTAATACCCCTGTCAGATCTTATAGATTGTTAGATTGTGTCCAGGTGCCCTCCTGAGGTACCTGCATATGCTTCCTCACAACATTACTCTGAGGAAACACCACTCTCTGCATCCTTCCAACAGGTAACCCCCAAATTCTATACAAAAATCTGTCCTTGATGTTCATTGAACCACATTAGGCCATTAGGACTTATATTCACTAATCTTGGATGCAATGTCCTCCCATCATAGTTTCTGCTTCCACTTCTCTGAGGAGTGACCTCAAGTTGGCATCCACAAAGGCAGTGCCAGTCCTCACAACCTGAGTCTTCTCTGGATTTGTGGCCACCCCAGTTAGTAAGAATATGTGGCCAAAGTAGAGAACCTTCCTGCAGAAGAATGGGCAAATTTTATCATTCAGCTTAAGGTTGGTTGCCGGAAGTGCTGTTGGTATTGGGTTCGTCTTGGAGGTGTAGTTGTTCTCAACACCCATGGGTATTGGATACTCTGGCTGGCATAGCCACCCAGAGGGGGTTGAGAGAGGCCTAAAAGAATGTCCTGTACTAGTCTGGATAACTGGTAGCATGGCTTTTACCAGGGGTGGTCCATCATAAGGCCACGAAAGCAAGCACTCCCCTAAAAAATCTTACAGAATTAAATGAACCATGGCCTTGCGACTATTAAGGACAGTTTATTTTTAAAATATGAGAAAGCTTCATAGGGCAGTAAACGTGATGTCTTCATACCTACAGCATATGGCTCAGGGCGGTAGGTATAGTGCTGGCTTGCTGCATTTCCACTAATGGAAGGCATGCAGCTCTGAAGGTGGTGAGGAAGTGTGGAAAGTACTTGCATGTGTGCTTATCTGGCTCGATTCTGTTTGCACCTGGCGTAGTCCGCAGAGTTGTTTTATAGTGTTAAAATGCTCAGGTTTCTTATTTTAGTGTTCTTTGTGGAGTTAGGAGCATAAACAGAGTGTTGCAGGTGGCTTAGTAAAATGCAGTGATTAAAGAATGATGGATAACTCTGTAAAATCACTAATGGAAGTAGAGTTTTCAAGGTTGACTCTTGAAGAAAAATTACAATTGAAATCTTTTGGTAGACCAACGCCCAAATTCTTGATAGATAAAAAATAGTAAGAAAAATGGAAACCGGGTATTTCAGAGGCACCTTAATTCTAAGGTCCTGTATGAGACATGTGATTGGATCTGTGGCTGCGAAGTTCTCAAAGTCCTTTTTTCTGCTATCTGGTGTTTTGTTTGCTCGTAAATATGCCAATTGTTTGTGAACAGTTAAGGGAGTGAGTGATATAAATTTAACTAAAAAAATAAAACAAACATGAAAATTCAGTGCATTATATGAATAGTGTAGTAGATCTGTCACTCCTAGGAAAACAAAACTTTGCATTATGTCTTGACTCCATGTTTAAAGAAAATGTTAAACATAACACTCAAGTGAGTAAAAGTAGACATACTTTAAAAAGGCTTATTTCATGTGTTAAGTTTTGCGCTGTGTTCGAACTGGCTTTACAGGGATATAACGAGTCTGTTACTCCTTCCAATCCATGGGTGTACAGGGACCTCATTGACTATACAGCTGAACTCGAGACAGTAATGAAGTAACATTTAGAAACAGTCACGGTATTTAAGGGGAACTTCGAAAACAGTGCCATTAGAGTGCATGTTGAAAGTCTGTACGGAGAAAATAGAGCAACAGATACAGGCTTATGAGTTTGTTGCCATTCATTGTGATGAGATAACTGATGTTTCAAATCACTGTCAGATCATTCTGGTATTCTGTTATTGTATGAGGAATCCGTATATGAAAGATTTTGGGCTTTTGTGAATCCTGAAGAAAGAGATGCGGAATCTCTGACAAAGTGCATAAGGAATGAAGTCAACCCATTTCTTGGAAATGCCAAAGAAAAGCTCATTGCTTAAACATTTGATGGGGCCAGTGTTATGAGTGGAAGGACTGGTGGAGTACGGGCCAAAATAAGGGAAACATATCCATATACATATTTTGTTCACTGTTATGCACACCAGTGTAATTTTATCATACAAAAGGCAACAAAACGCTAATTCCCAGGTACGCATGTTCTTTTCAAATCTGTTGGGGATTCCAGCATTCTTTTCCAATTCCTCTTTGCGATCTGATATTTTAGAGAAAGTAGCACAGGAAGATTGCCCAGAGTTGCGTTAACAAGATGGAATTACAATATTTGTACCGTCAATGTTGTGTACGAAAACAGAAAACCTGAAAGATAGCTTCGAAATTATTGAAGGTAGCTGCACTAGTACAACCACAATAAATGAAGCCAGTAGTTATAGAAGAGCTCTTGAGGATCCAAATTTTATTTTTTGGTTAAAAGTTTTCCACAAAACCCTACCTCATGTAGCCATTTTGTACCAGCAACTTCAGAAGAAGAGCAAAGATGTGTAACATTACGGAGTGATATCCTTATATTTAAAGAACAAATGTAAAAGGAATGACTGAATATCGAAGTACACATAAACTTAGGTGATGAATTTCCGCAACCACCAAAGAAAAGAAAAGGTATGGAATGTGCAAAGGTTGGAGATGCCAAGGAGATGTGAGACATTATCACAACTGCTGTTACAGTTAAATTTGCTTATAATGGACATTTAGGAGTTGCATATTTGCTGTGTAACGACTTACTTATGGATTTCTGTGAACGTTTCCTGGAAGAAATTTTCACAGGAGTGGTGTAATCCTTTCCTTTTCTACAGCAAGGAAAACTGCGCACAGAGTTGAAGCTAATTTACAGACGAAATAACTTTAACATTCAAGGAGCATTGAAATCTTTTCAGTTCATATATGAAAATAACCTTTCATCAGTGTTTAGTGAAGTCACAAAACTTTTGAAAATTGTCATAACAATGCCGATGACTGCAGAACCTGAACGTTGCTTTTCCATTCTGAAAAGGATAAAAATGCTTTTAAGAAATACAATGACAAATGACAGACTCGATGCTTTAGCAATGCTGTCAATAAATAAGGACCTTATCAGTAACATGCAGGCTTTTGTAGAAAGATTGATGGAAAATTTCATTACATTAAAGAAAAGAAGATTTGATTTTATGTATAAATAGGCCAAAAGTATAATTCATGATAAAATTAGCAAATGCAAAATATGACTATGTGTGCGCATACAGTGATATGCACATGAATCTATGAAAAAGAATTACACTGGTGAGGTGACAGCTTATGTAGCGAATATTACTTCTGGATTTGGGTGAGTTTGAATGATGTTCTAATACCATCCTTTTATATGTTGCATGCATAGGTCAGCTCCTGCAAGGCTTCTTTCTCCGTGAGCAAGGTGTCGTCAGTTGCCATCACTGTTTGGTAGGGCCGAATGGGTTTACTTAATGACAATCCCTTCGCCAATCAGGTCTCATTGCACTCAGGATTGCTCCCATGTCTACCAGTATCTGGTAACGCCTCCCCTGCACCCATCCGTCCACAATGAGGCTGCCATTCAACCTTCTGCGTAAGGTTTGCAGTGTCACCCAAGGAGTTAGCGACTGTGGCTCTGACATGCCTCACATCACTATTGTTATCATTCATTTGCTTGGCGTTTGCCGGACAGGCCTGGATTGCCACACCCCCACCACGCTCAAATGGAAGTCCTTCATCGACGTCCCAAATGACCTTGTTGTCGACGGGCCCTAAAACGCCCACCTCCCCTTCATCGACGTCCCTGAATCGATCTTGCATTCCCATAATATCCAATGAAGCTGGTTCTCGAGATAGAGATTTGTTGCCTGCATACTCTAATGTGGCCATCAGTGCCTCATGGATAATCTTGCTCTTGTTGAAGATCAGGCTGTCAGTGTTGCACGTCTCCTGAACGGAGAAGTAGGTAACTCCCTAGGATACACAACTGTACAGGTCACTAGTGTCTTATTAGCCAACTGGTCAACTGGTAGGTGAACTCCTGCAACGTCTCTCTTGGTTGTTGCAGCCTTGTGTTGAACTGACTTTGAGAGGTTGCATCCAAATCCATCCGGTTTTTGATATCCTCCCTAATGTTTCCGCGCACTGCCAACGTCGGAATTGTGTTCAGGACCTCTGCAGCCCGTCCCTGGAGGATTGAGTATAAGCTGTGCGGCTTCCTTCTCTGGAGACAATCGGTTGTGGACTGCGACAGCGGCAAATTTTCCGATAGAAGACTCCCATCGCACTTTGGTAGGTTAATGCGTGCGATGTGTTTCCTGTTCTGGCATCTCGTCCTTCAAGTTCGTAAGTCTTTCTCTAAGTATCTCTTCCAAGATGGCGCTAGGTTGCTTGACATTGTCGTTCACTCTTCCTTCAGGGCGCTAACTCTTACCCGACGTCCCTGAAGACGTGAACACGTTGGGCAATCTGTTTCATTTTTTTTTTTCTATGCCAGATATTTGCTCATCAATTTTGCTTGACAGCTGTATCATTGTTTTTCCTTCACACTCTTCATTTCTTTCTACAAACTTTATATTTTCTATTCGTCTTGTTCATGATATTTCTTTTTTGATTCCATTTTGTCCATTGCAGATTTCATTTGACTCTTCATTACCTCCATCCAAGATTTCCTTTCATTCAATAACTGCCAAATTATTTCCTCAATTGCAGTATTTGATCCCGCTCCTGGCACCAGTGTTATGAAAATGACACCTTGACCAAATTATACGAATTCAATTTGTCATCAGAACTGTTAGCACAGCGTTAACTTACACTTACTGTGTAACCTCGTTTATCCAGACCAACTGGGACCGCAAGTCTTCTATATAGAATAAAGAACAATCGAATAAACATTATCTTAGATCTTATTAATTACACTTGATGTAATTTATTTTTTATACTCTATATTATTTGTATTGTTGTAAATATTTGTATTGACATATCCAATGTCATTGTATTGACTTAACGGATGAATAAACTACTACTACTACTACTACTACTACTACTACTACTACTACTGCTACTGCTACTGCTACCGCTACCGCCACCGTCACCGCAACCGCCGCTGCCGCCGCCGCCACCAGTACCACCAGTACTACTTCCCCTAGGGGGCTTATGTCTTATAAACACGGGCATGGCGCACCCGGGGTCCCCGAGCTGGTTCTCCCTCTTCCTTCCTTCTCTTTCCGAGCGAGATCCCCTTTCCTTTCCTTTTCTCTCTTCCCCTCTGCTTTCTCTTCTTTCGTCCTACTGTCTGGCTGGATATTTTGATAACGACTGGCAAAGATACTTTCCCCTCACATCAATCATGGACAGGTTTTCTACAAGTAATATGTTACGGGACAGGGGATTCGGACCCCCAGAACCGGTCGGTGTTGGGAGTGGGCAGGCAGGCTCTACCCGACCGTCAGCCAGCGACTGCCTGAATACCTCAGTGTGTCCCCAGGCTGAGGTATTCGTCTCTGTTATTGGGGATCCAGACCAAGCACTTTCGGCTCATTTAGGTCACCCCACCGAGCCTTGTGGTAGCCCTCCTGAGACGGACTCTATGGTGCCTCTCCAGCATACACCTCTAGGTACTCGCCCATCTGCTTCAATGGACACCTCGGAGACCGCCTCTTATACAGCCCGTTTAACTTTTAAGAGAGGACGGTCGGAACCCTCACCGGAGGAAGAGAGTACGCTGCCTCAGCTCGCGTCAGCCCTTTCAACGGTGGCAACAGGCCTCATGGACCTTATCAAAGTCCACGCTAATACCAAACTTGAAATTAAGACCAAGATTAAGGTTGTGAAGGGCATCTCTGATTCGCTGTCGAGATGGCTACAGCAGGAATTGCCCGCACCTTCAACATCACGTCTGAAGGTTGCTCCATCCACCTGTTGCTGTGTCGGCACCCAGACTGACCCTGTGTAACCAGTCGATTCTCCTGTGCCTCCGCGAAGCCGAGCTGCAGAGTACATCCACGACGACCTGTCGCGCATAACAGATATATGGTTGCTGCAACCCCTATTGGAGGAACCCTGGCCGGAAGAGGCATTTGTTACCGTGCCCCTTGAATACGGCAACCCCCTGCTGGCTGCAAGGGACGCCGACTTGGCTATCATCACCACCGACCCGGAGATGAGTTGCGGAATAGACAGGCTCTATAAGGACCGCTACCCGGAGCTTTTAGACCTCGCAGAGTTGGACGCCGAGCACGTCCGGGTGTCCTACATGACGTCTAGTACTCGAATACCTATGGACGGAGGCTTCAAGACACTGGAGCACTACATCTATAAGCTCGCAATCCGGCAGCCTTTGGAACCAGGGGATGCGCCGAACCTCATTATCGACAGGCTCACAAAACTACGTGAGCTGGCTCGGAAACATGACCGATGGAAAGTTCGTCTACCATTGTCGGCCGGCCAAGACCTAGTCCAAATTCGCAAGCTTCTGGTGTACGTATTTCTCCACTCTGGAGTTAGTCATTTTACACGCTCCCCGCAAACCCAACAGCGGGGTTGGTACCTCACTTCCCCGCCCATCACGGCAACCTTCTTTAGTGCGTGCACAGGCGGCTATCATTGTGTCACCAGGAGAGAGGTCATATGCAGACCTGCTGAAGGAAGTAAAAAATCAGGTGAATGTTGAGCTTGGAGTTGAGGTCCGTAACATCCGAAAGACCCGCAACAGTGATATGCTGCTGACTCTCAAAGGAGGGAGCGAACAGGCAGAGTCCCTACGATCAGCTATTGCCGCCAAAGTACCAAACACGGTGGCACGCTGTCCGACGCGTAATGCATAGTTGTTCCACATCCATGGAATTGACGGAATCACTTCTTCCTCAGAGGTACAAGAGGCGCTTGCTCGGGCCCCTAGCAATAGAACATCAAGAGGTGCAGGTAAAATCGATGCGCCCTACTTCGTCTGACGGACAAATTGTGACCATCGCCATCGGCGCCGAGGCAGCACGGAGGCTCATGACCCTTGGACATGTTCGTATTGGCTGGTGTTCCTGTACCATACAGCGACGAGTCCATATACCACGCTGTTTTCATTGTCAAGAATTTGGTCACCGTGCTTCTGCTTGTTCCGGACCACCTCGGGGAAGTTTGTGTTTGCAGTGTGGTAAAGGTCATTCGGCGGTGGATTGTGTCAATGACGTCTACTGTGTCTCCTGTGCTCGTCGTGGTCACAGGATGGGCACTCACAGCTGTCCCAAGTACAGAAAAGTGGTAAACGATGCTCACGCCCGGAGCCTCACGAACAACAATGGCGGGCTCCCCTAGGCTGGACGGTCCCACCGCGCCGCCAGGTGCCGCGGCTGAGTGCTCGTATATTCGAGTACTTCAGGGCAACATCGACAGGGGAAGAGAAGCCATGGATCTCCTGTACCAGTCGACCACGGAACATGGTGTGGATGTTATCATCATGGCAGAACCAAACAAAGCCAAAGTCACGCACGAGCAGTGGCATGTCGACTGTCACATGGACGTCACCCTTCGAGTACGTAATGTTGCCATTCCAGTACTGCGTATTGGCCAAGGTGAAGGTTTTGTATGGCTTGAGCTGTCGTCTTTGGTTATCTTCAGCTGTTATATATCCCCCAATGTGGACCTGTTGACTTTCAATACCTTCCTACGTCGGCTACGACAGGCCATGAGGAATCACACTAAGGAGATTGTGGTTGGAGGGGACTTCAATGCTAAGTCGCACCAATGGTCCTCCCCAGTGGAGGATGCCCGTAGACAGGCCTTAGGTGAGTGGCTCGCTGAACAAGATCTTATTCTTAATCAAGGAGGGGCCCCTACATTCGTGAGGCGTGATTGTGCCTCCTATATCGACATCACCTTCAGCACCCGCAGCATTTCTCAACGGGTATTACACTGGCGAGTGTTGGAGTCGGAGACGCTCAGCTACCATCAACATATCAACTTTGACATTGAAGTCGGCAGCCGCTCTTCTCGTTCTTTCAACCACCTTCCACTTTCGACGGGTTGGCGGGTTTCTTGTTTCCACCAGAAGGCACAGCGCCTCTCTCTGGACGAGATTTCTCCCGACTGCTACAATGGGCATATGATAAGGTCTTTCCCAGGAAATACACCGGCTCCTTTCCAAAGCCTGCCTACTGGTGGTCCGACGAGATTGCGGCCAAACGCCGCCATTCTCTAAGCAGCCGTCGTCCGAGCCAACAAGAAGAGCGATGAAGCTCATAGGCGGCAGTGCTGGGAACAGTATCGAGCAAGTAGAGCGGCACTCAAGGCAGCAATATTTGAAGCCAAGCGAGCTTCTTGGCAACTGGTCCTCGACAAAATTGACTCCGATCTGTGGAGGAAGGGGTATCAGGTCGTCACGAAAAAATTTCGCTCACCATCAGTTTCCTTGCCTGATGACCGTCAGCTAGAGATCGCACGGTCTCTCTTCCCAGCCCATGTCTGTATCGCCTGGGCTAAACACACCGTGCCCGTTGGGACGATACCTTTGTTTACTGCGGACGAGCTTAGTGATGCGGCAGATAAAATCAAGACCCACAGAGCACCAGGACCGGATGGTTTGGACCCCATGGTAGTGAAAATGGTTGCCCGTAAATACCCGGGAAGGTGTCTGGGGCTTTTTAACCACTTGCTGACGACTGGTGTCTTCCCGGCAGAATGGAAGCTGGCCCGTCTTTTATTGTTGGAGAAGCCTAGGCGCGATCCCGGCATTCCTACATATCGTCCGATCTGTCTGCTTGATGTGCTAGGGAAATTGTTCGAACGTTTGGTTCTGGGACGACTGAACATCGAGCTGGAACGAAGTGGCGGTCTCGCTGATGGACAGCACGGCTTCAGAGCTTCAAGGTCCACCATCACTGCTCTGAGCAGAATACAAGGGCTAGCAGAGGAGGTAAAAGCTCGGCCTCGGGGTTGGAGGCCCCTATGTGCCCTCATCAGTCTTGACATTCAGAATGCCTTTGGTTCAGCCCCATGGAGTGGTATCCTCCAAGAACTCAGTTCTCAGAACGTGGCACCATACCTTTATAATCTCATCGCCAGTTTTCTGGAAGATAGATCACTTCTGGTGGGCGCTCTCTGCCGGATGGATATGTCATGTGGTGTTCCCCAGGGATCTGTACTCAGCCCTACTTTGTGGAATATTTACTTTGATGGAGTTCAGCAGTTGCCCATGCCCGAAGGAATCACACTAACGGCCTACGCCGATGATCTGGCAATCATTGCCATTGCCGCAGATGCAGAAACCTTAGAGAGAAAGGCTAACCAAGCCCTAGCCAGCCTGGGCGTTTATCTGTCGTCCCAGAAACTTCAGTTGTCACCACACAAGACTGAGGCGATTCTATTGGTGGGGGGCCGAAAAGTTTGCTATATCCACCTCCGCCTCGGCGATTTGGTTATTCGCAGTCAGGACACGCTTAAGTACCTTGGAATCCATCTGGGCCGGAATATGTTCATGGGACATCATGTTAGGACCATTGTGGCATAGGCGAGAAAGACCTTAAACCACCTGAGTCGCCTAATGTCCAATACCGGCGGGCCGACTGAAACCAGCAGGAGACTACTGTTCTCGGTCGTCACTTCCATTATCCTGTATGGGGTTTCTGTATGGCGCAAGGCACTTGACAGAAAGATCTACAACACATTGCTCCTAAGCTTGCAAAGGAAGGTAGCTATAGAATCACTAGTGCCTACCGCACCACGTCGACAAAGGCACTGCTAGTTTTAGCACGGACGCCCCCTATCTCCATATTTGTCACGGAGTGTCTCCTGCGGGAACAGACCGACACCAGCAAAGCTGAAGCTCGCCAACAATTGATAGAGCAGTGGCAAGATCTTTGGAACACGGATGATGGGATTGCCCACTGGACTCATCGCCTACTTCCGAACTTGGCACCTTGGCTTACACGTCGCAGAGGCAACGTCAACTTTCTTCTTACACAGCTCCTTACCAGACACGGCTGTTTCCAAGCATATCTTTACCGGTTTGGTCTCAGTCCGACTGACGAATGCATCTACTGTGGCAAAGTGGACACCATGGAACACACCTTTGAATGTGTCCGCTGGCAATATCTCTGACAGCAAGTCGAGCTGAAACTGGGATCATTCACACCGCAAGGAATGATACCTTCTATGTTTGCCTCCGCCTCCAACTGGAGGACCATTAGTCAGCTGGGGTATACCATCTTGTCACGCAAACGCCGGGACCACGACGACCACTGAAAGTATATACTGACCGCACTTGACCTACACTAACATCTTGAATCGCCTTCTTCTTGAAGTAATGCCGTCTGGGTGCTTCCAAGAAGAAGCTCTTTAGATTCAGGCAGGGGTTTCTTAGTTGGTGGAAATCCAACTCGTCTTAGGCATCTTTAAAAGATTTTTCCCCTGCATAAAAAAAAACTACTACTACTACTGCTGCTGCTGCTGCTGCTGCTGCTGCTACTACTGCTACTGCTACTGCTACTGCTGCTGCTGCTGCTGCCGCTGCCCCTGCTGCTGCCACTGCCACTGTCACTGCTACTGCTATACTGTACTACATGACTCTACTTAGGATCTCCATTAGCTTGTTTAAGCTTAGTACTTTTTCTTGTAAAATTGGACCCGAAATTGGAATGCGGCTTACTCTCTGCAGTAAACTATAGGAATAAAATGTCATCTAGGCATTCATTTTTTGCTTTTCTTGTTTGCTTTTCCTGATAACTACCGTTATCATTTGAAAGCAAATTAAGTTTCCTTCCGGTTTTTCTTCCAGTCAGACAACGGTTAAAGCCCCAACTACAAATTCTGCAGCAGTGTTTTTTAACTATTTGCCTTTGTTTATTCTATTTAGTGCAATCGACTTTTTGTCCATAGAAAGAACCACGTTCTTGTGCTTTGTAGCCATTTCAAAGACAAAAACTTGCAAACATAAGAGTACGATGTTGTAGCTCGAATAGTAAACAGTTCAAACTGTTTGGAGCAGTGGCAGGGGTTGACAGACACAAGTACCTTCCCAAGGGGCTTGTGATGACCTTGACAAAACAGCCTCAACTCTCGCACAATGAATGGTGGAAGGCGGTAATCCGACAGTCTTAAGTATAGGCAGAGACAAAAAATTTTCAGTGCAGTTTGAGGAAAAAACAAAAAAATTCAAAAGAAAAAGTTGATCCAGATTAATAGGAACCGGATGAATGAGGTTCTACTGTACTTAAACTTTCGTGAATGCTCAAAGCAAACGCAACTGTAGAACAAAACAACTGTTTACCTATGCCTGTTGCAGACACCAACTCACGCTGCTTCTCAGTTATCACTAAGACCCGGACTTTCAGGTAGAACATTCCTTTATTTTAGGTTTCTTAAAATAGTTTTTATAGGTTTTTTCTTGATTAAAATAGGTTTTTTAAATGTTTTGTTTGTTTATCAATACACAATTTTCCTTTTCTGCTTCTTATTTGTAAGATTTATTGATGAACTTATTTCATAAAAATATACATTTTCAAAGATATTCCTCAAAGAATGCACAGAATAGGATTTACTGTTTACTTTCTAGGTTATTTTTGGCATTGCAGTAGATAGTTACATACCCAAATTTTCTGGGGTAAACGATTTCCCATTGTCATGCAATGCAGTGTTGTATGGCAAAAATGTTCTCTCAACAGAACATGAAGTCATTAGAGCATAGACCATTGATGCCAGTACAGCAGGTTGTAGGGGTAGCTTTCCTGTATACTTTTCTCCCTGCAATACTGAGTTTATGATTTTTATGTCTTCAAAACCAGGATTTTGTTGAATGATCTGCAGCTTCGAAGAACTTGCATCTCCCACCGGTCCATGTATTTGTTTTCTCGAAACATTGTCAATGATGTCTAGAGCATCTTTCAGGGGCAAAGTTGTACTTTCCAACTGGAGAATAGCTTTTGGTATAAAACCAAAATATGTGTTAATATAAGCAAGGGGAGCTGCAAGAATGTGCACTCGAGTGTTATCTAAGCCTTGGCAATGGAGGAAGCTTCTGTTTCATCTAATTCATTGATAATTTTTTTAATGTCCTTTAAGTGTTCAGCATGGGAACAGAACAGAATTCCAGAGGAACAGAATTCGAAAGTCGTCGCACTGATTTACCCGTACATCTTTTCCTTATTGGGATGAATGTCAGTCAAGGGTACATTTCACCTGATTTATTAATTTATTCTTGAATCTGACCTTCTATATTAACTTCGAAAATCGGAAAACATTTTTTGTTTCAAAAAGGAAAAGGAGCTGCTTAGGTTATTTTAGGTGTCAAACACTTATTTAGATTTTTTAGGTGAAATAAGGTTAAAACCTAACAATCTAGGCCCTAGTTATCACAGAACAAAGAAACAAATGATTCGCTTGGTTGAATGACTCATTAATTCACTGCTGAACTATTGACTGACTTTAATAGATTGACCACTGACTGGCTTCAGTGCTCCATTATATATACAGCGTGTTAATGAACTACACCGAAATTATTTCAACGATTGTAGACGTCACTAATATAAGCAAGTTGAGATAGGCAATGCATGGTCTGTGGCCAAATATAATGCAGCTAATTGTGTTAAACCAACTGGCATCAGATGCTGATAAGTTGTTATTTAAACAAGGGGGGTCAAATTATTGGATTAGAATGTCTTTAAAACTGCTTCCTTAGTATAGAAATATGGATTGTTAGTGGCGTTCTCAGGATTTAATGTCTCAAAGATTTTTCAAATCTCGAACTAATCACCTAATGAACAATGATTAACTCATTATATCGAGATTTAACTGTATTGGAACACCACAGTGAAGCGAAAAATTATTAAATTTTAGATGAGTCGTATTTTTTACACATCTGCTTCACTTTCGTACCTATTTTGAGGACATGTTTCGCAAATCATCATCGTTTGCATCTACGGCTCTTATGTTCTACGCATAAGAGCCGTAGATGCAAACGATGATTTGCAAAACATGTCCTCAAAATAGGTACGAAAGTGAAGCAGATGTGTAAAAAATACGACTCATCTAAAATTTAATAATGATTAACTCCTTCATGCATTATGTAGCCTACTCTAGTGGTGTTCCTGTAACTACTGGTGACCCAATCCATAATGCCAAAATCTGTTATTCCAAAGGTCACTGGTTTGATTCCTGCCATGTAGTTATTTTTTTCTTAGTGTTTTTAATCCGTAAATGCTAATAGAAAGAAATGGCGTGTTTCCTAACTAAGAACGTGAATCTGATTGGCCAGTGCAATAACACTACTACACTTTCTCTGGGGTCACCTCAAGTCTCTGAAGTACGAAACACCTTTTACCTCAAAAGAGGACCTAACTGCCTGAATAATAGCAGCATGTAAAAAAAAAAAAATAATAATAATAATAATAATAATAATAGTAATAACAATAATAATAATCTGCATACTATGTCCCGGCACATAATTTCTTAATCCGGGGTAAATACTCAGACTTTTATTCATTTATTAAAACATCAAAAACATATACAAAAAACATACACAATTTACAGATTATGAATAAAAAGATAATAAAAATAAAAAAAAAGTACAAACATTTTAAAATATACACTAATCAATCAAAAATCCAAACCACATTTCTAAAAATAAACATACATAAAAATAAATTAAATTTCAAAAATGTAATTAAAAATCTAATTTTTCGTAATCCAACCCTTTCAAAATTTTGTAAATTTAATTTAAATTTTTTTATAAAAATTTTCAAACATACTTAAAAATATTTTAAACAAAAATATAATAATACTGATTTCCAGTAACACATAACTGGTAATCCAGTTATTAACTTAACTATATTTTAAAATTCCCCATAATAATATTTTGCCGCCGGTAGCCGACGGCCACCATTTGGTACTGGTATCCAGCACTACTATTTAGCCAAAAAAAAAAAAAAAAAAATCCTAACCACACCACAAAACTATCAATTATAGATTGATTAATTACCAACTATAAATTTTAAAAATGAACAATTATTAATTTACCTACTTTCAAAACGTAATAAAATATTGTCGCGAACCCGTATCTACGATCGCGCGGCTTGTTTACACGAAAGGAACTGATGGGTGGACAGTGTGAAAACCAAGAGCCGGCAGATAAAGATAGCACGCAGATAAAGGTCTGCCGAAACAAACAAACTGAGATAAATTGAAATTTCTACTTACTTCTTGACTGATAGAGACTGTTCGGGTTCTGGTTTATTTTCGAATAATCTAGAAATTGAAAGGGTAGAGCCAGACTGAAAAATTCAATGCCATAGCCGGGATTGGAACCACGGATCTTCTGGTTTCCGTCCAGCCGCTCTAACCATTTGAGCTACTATGGCCAACGTGAAAACATGGCATTAACTTCTCCAACTGACTCGCGTTTCTCCCGGTAAACCACTAGGAGTTCTCATAAACCAGAAGATCCGTGGTTCAATTCCCGGCAATGGCATTGAATTTTTCAATCTGACTCTACCCTTTCATAGTGCGTCCTACACACGGCTAGTGTGAAAGAACAATTAATTTCCAATCTAGAAATTATCAGTGAGGTATTTAAAGAGGCGACGACTCGCCAAGAGTCGAGTTGCAAGCTGTGAAACAAGAGTCAGCTGTGAAGTGTTGTAACGAGAGCTGTGTTTGTTATTGTCATCGACTTTGGTGCTGTAGATTGTGATATGTGATGTAATTTTGCTGCTACGGAGTGTATTTCTACGCAAATAAAGAACATTTAGAATTTCGGCAAATTGGACTTTAAATTCTACGAACCCACAAAGTCATAACTGGTGTCAGGTGCGCAACATGGAGGCTGCATTGGAAAAGATTTTAGAGAAGAAAGAAGAAATGAAGGCCGAATTAACAGCGAAGACGGCGGCAAATAGCGACCTGGCCGCAAAGTTGGAGACGACAAATCACAATCTGACTGCAATGAAGGCGGAATTAACCACAGAAATGAGAGTAGCAAACGACACTCTGGTCACGCAAATGAAAGTGGCGAACGAGGCTCTCGCCGCCAAATTTGAGGAACAGTTGGCTGGCGAGAGGGATGACGTGACGGAGCTGGGCAAGAGGATGGGCCAAATGGACGAGCGCGTCGAAGTCCTGGCGAACCGCTTCAGTGACCTAGAGCAAAAGGCCGACAGTAGCGCCAAGTCCCTGAATGCCATGGTGGAAGACGTCGAAGACCTTGCGAACCGCGTTAACAGCCTGGAGGGAAAGGCCGACAGCAACACAAAGTCCCTGAACGCCATGGTAGAGGACATCGTCGGCAGGAGGTTGAAGGACTTGAAGGCCGACACGTCGGGACGCGACACAACATCGGCACGCGTCAAACCTCCTAAATACGACGGCGCGACAACTTTCGAAGTCTTCTGCCGCCAGTTCGACACAGTGCCAAGCACACAAATGGTCACCAGAGGAAGAGGCCACACAGTTAATAGCCAGCATCCAGCGACGGGCCGCGGAAGTTGTGAACGTGGTCCAGACAGCGGCGGCGCCCAAGGACATCTTGGAGGCCCTGGAGAATCGCTTTGGAAACCACCGCTTAGCCGTAGCGTACCGCAGCCAGCTGAAGTCAAGGTCACAGCAGCCAGGGGAGACGCTGCAGGAGTTCGCCCTGGCAATTGAGCAGCTGGCCAGCAAAGCCCTAGTCGACCTCCCACCAGAGTTCGTATCTCGGAAAGCCGCCTACACATTTGTTGACGGGGTACGATACACGGAGATTGGTCAGGCCTAATGCTCGGCGATTACAAAACCATCCACGAGGCGCTAACGGCAGTATTAAGGATGGAGGCGGCCAAAGTGACAGCTATCCCGACGTGGAAAACGAGGAGTGTCCGCTACACCGGAGACAGAAGACCAGCCGAGGGTCGCCGGCGAAGACCTAGTGGCCTGTATCGGGAGTGTGGAGAGCAGCCGAAAAACGAGTCAGGCCCGTCGTAAAGAGGGGCATGTCGGCACCATCACCAACATCCCCTCGAGTTACACTGCACGCCGTCAGCCGGTGTATGGATGACAGCCTCATCGCGGACGGTTGGGTGAGAGGGAAGCCGTGCCGCGTGCTGGTGGACAACGGGGCAACCGTGACCATCATCAGACCTGACGTGGCGAAGGGTTTGCTGACGAGGAAGCCGAGCCGACCATACCAGCTTTTAACGGCATCGGGTGACACCTTGCCTGTTGAGGAGGCCCTACTGAGGTTGACCTTGGGACGGAGTGCCGTATGTCTGTGGTTGTTCGTCGCGAAGGTTGCTGAGGAGGTGATACTGGGATTGGTTGCTCTCAGGAGCCACGAGGCGACGGTCAATGTCGGCAGGAAGGTCCTACGGCTCAATGGAGAAGAGGTGATTGTCCGGCAACCCGAAGAGCGCCTTGGAATCTGCAGGGTCATCTTGAAGGAAGACGTGGTGGTCCCCGCGAGAAGCGAGGTGGTGGTGACGGCTCGACTGGAAGGCCAGCGGACGAAGAACATGATGCTGTACCAGATGACGCTTGTGCACGGACTCTGTTTAGCCGAGACATTATTGCCGTGCCGAGAGGAGGTGCCAGTGAGGCTGCTAACCTGGCTGATACCGATCACGACGTCCAGGCCGGAACGGAGCTAGGAACGTGCGAGCCCGTGGTCAGCGTAACAGCAATCGACAAGACACAGGAGCCGGTGCCGACGCAACACATGGGACCCCGGCTGGAAGGCTTATTGGAGAGGGTGGCCGACCACCTGACCGCAGAACAGCTGGAGAAAGTTCGACAACTGCTGAGGCGGTAGCAGCGCGTTTTCAGCCAAGGTAACAGTGACTACGGCCGCACGGACAAAGTGCTCCACCGCATCGACGCCGGAGACGCTCGGCCTATTCGGCAACCACCTAGACGCGTTCCGCTGGCAAAACAAGCGGCGGTACGGGATATGCTAGATGTCTTGAAATCCAGGAGAGTGATTGAAGAGTCTGACAGCCCTTGGTGTTCCCCTGTAGTTCTGGTGACAAAGAAGAACGGCGAGCTTCGATTCTGCGTGGACTACAGGAAGTTGAACTCTGTCACCCGAAAGGATTGCTTTCCCCTACCGCGGATTGACGACACCCTGGACACGCTTGTGGGTGCACAGTGGCTCTCGACCCTGGACCTGAAGTTGGGTTACTGGCAGGTAGCTCTGAACTCGTGAGATAAGGAGAAGACTGCATTCTCGACAGACCAAGCCCCCCAGGGGCCTACTTCGGTAGGTACAGGTTTGGCGAACCCGGGGTCCCGAATCAACAGTCTCCCTCGTGTGGGCTCCTCTTCGTGGTTGAGGGAGACGGTCAACAGGCCCACCCACGTGTAAGCCGTGCGTGGAGATCCGTGTCGGTGGAAAGGTTTGTCCTGGTGATTGAGGGATGCGTATCTGAGCTCGTAACAGTGTTTTTCTGAATTCGGGGAGGGTGCGCATTTCTAATACACTACTTTGGCTTCTGCTTCGCCTAAACGGGAGGTTAGGGACTAACCCACCCCTAATCAATTGGCCAGGACTAGGTATTGTACCGACCTCCAGGGTGAGTGGGACGGCGAGCTCGCTATTTCCCCTGTGTAGCCCTGTCATCCCAGTGGGATGACCCCTTGTTGGGCTCCGTGGTGGGTGGGGAGCACTGGGGGATGAAACTTAATCTTATCTATTATGGTAAACCCCTCTATTAAAATTAATAGCAAAAGTGGAAAGGAAATAGCCGAGTGTAGTGGTCCTCGCTATTTAGTTATTTATAGAACTGAGGAAGGTCGCAAGTTTAGTACCGTGAATCCATTCGTTATTCAGAAGGGCTTAGATAGTATTGCTGGTTCTGTGAAGGCATGTACTAGATCTCGCAATGGCACGCTCCTGGTCGAAGCAGTTTCTTCGACTCAGGCTGCTAAAATCTTGAAAGCCAATATGCTTGCGAGCTATCCGGTGCGCGTTGAATTGCATAGGACTCTGAACTCCTCGCGTGGTGTTGTAAACACCAGCGCATTGGATGGTATGTCCAATGAGGAGATTCAGCAAAACCTGGCGGAACAAGGTGTGACTAATGTATATCGAGTTCACCGCAAAGAACGAGGTGAACTAGTGCCCACTCGTACCCTGTTTCTTACCTTTGATCGGGTAGAGCTCCCGAAAAGGATTAAGACAGGGTATGAAGCTATTGAAGTGAGGCAGTATATACCTAATCCACTGAGGTGTTATAAATGCCAGCGCTTTGGCCACACAAGTGATTCATGTAATGGAGTTGCCACTTGCGTTGACTGCGGGGAAGTCAAGCATGACAATGCGTGCACTTCACCCGCAAAGTGTGTTAACTGCAGTGGTAATCACTCAACTGACTCCAGAGAATGTCCCCGTTTTATGGAGAAGGCGATCCAAGAGATCCGGGTAAGAGAGAGGGTGTCCTTCGTGGAAGCCCGGAAACTCTTGCGTATTCGCCAGCCTTCTGTACCTAGGACCGTTACTTATAGTGCAGTTGCAGCAAAGCCGGTACCTAGGCGTGAAATTGCAACACAAACCTGCGAAATAAACGGGGAGGTAGTATCCGAAAGATCAGTTACACAAAGATCACAGCCAAAGCAACAAACACCAACACGAACAACAGTGAGCGTGCCGACCAGGTTTAGTCCTAAGAAGAAGGTTTTAATCAAGTCACCGGCGAAAGCATCTACTTCAAGAACAAGTGAACCGGTAGTATATAATGTGTCGCCCAGAAAATTTAAGACCACTTATGACAGAACGGAGTTCCTCAAGGTAAATAGTAAGAGAAGTGAAACGAGAGCTAGCCAGCAGAAAAGTCCGCGAACATCTCCGTCCACAACATCTGAGGACTCATCTGGAGAGGACGCCGATCAGCGACTTTCATCTTCGCCGGTCGCAGTTTCTGATCCTGTCGAGAGACTGGATTCGAAGTCACCAGTACATGAGCCGTCCTCTTCCATTGACGATGTGGAGCGGGTGGATCCTGTTCTCACTGCCCAAATGACAGAATAAAGGCAGGAAAAACCTGCTGAAAGCTCTAGTCCTGCCCCAAAGAAGCGCAACAAATTGGTTCGACCACCTCTGGCCAGGTAGATCTTGTTATGACCAGTTTTTTTATTGAAAGAAGTATTTTTGTGGCTCTTAGTATTTTATGGGAAATAATTGTTTTTGTTTTTATTATTATTATAATTTTATTTGTACGCATTTGGGCTTATTTATATTTTAGCCATTTTGTTTTGATATGTTTTTTAAATTTTGACTAATTTATATCTGGCTATTGCCATGAATCAGTTTCTGTAAGGGCGTTGATGACCAAGCAGTTCAGCGCCCTTATATCCATATCATCACATCATCGACAGACCAAGGGCTTTGGCAGTTCACAGTTATGTCCTTTGGCCTCTGCAGCGCACCAGCTACATTCCAACGCCTCATGGAATCAATAATGAGAGGATCGACATATGACGCATGCCTGCTATACTTGGACGACATCATCATCGTCGGCAGGACGTTCGAATACCATCTCGACAACCTGAGCAAGGTGTTACAGACACTGCAGGCAACCAACTTGAAGCTGAACGCGAAGAAGTGCCAGCTCTTCCGCAAGGACGTTAACTACTTGGGCCACATAGTCTCACCAACCGGAATGGCCACAGACCCGGAGAAGATACAGGCTGTGAGAGATTGGCCTCGCCCAAAGGATAAGCAAGAGTTGCGCAGTTTCCTGGGACTGCAGTTATTACCGACACTTCATAAAGGGGTTCTCTAACATCGCCAAGCCCCTCACCCGCCTGACAGAGGAACACGGATGACGCCGAAGGCGCTTTCCAGCACCTGAAGAAGACCCTGTGCAGTGCTCCAATTTTGGGATTTCCACAACCAGGCGGCACCTTCATTGTGGACACCGACACCAGCGACCATTGCATTGGAGACGTCCTATCGCAAATCCAGGGCGGCCATGAGCAGGTGATAGCCTACTGCAGCAAGACGCTATCCAAGGCAGAGAACTACTGCGTCACCCGGCGAGAATTACTGGCGGTAGTAAAGACCATGGAGCACTTTCACAAGTACCTGTACAGTCAGCCATTCCACCTGAGGACTGACCATTCCGCCCTAACCGGGCTATAGAACCTGCAAGGCCAGACAGCACGTTGGGTCCAGAGGCTGCAGGAGTACGACTTCACCCTTGAACATCGTAGAGGGAAGAGCCACGGCAACGCAGACGCCATGTCCCGAAGACCCTGCCCAGAGGAGTGCGGCCAATGCAAAAGAGTGGAAGAGAAGGAGCGTGCCGCAGCAGTCCGAGTAGTCACGGCAGTACCTGAGGATGGCTGGGATAGCGCAGGCCTGAGGAGGGAGCAGCTGGCGGACGCAGACTTGGGACCACTCTTGAGGGAAGTGGAGGCAGGGACAAGACCAACCTGGGAGGACATCGCACCGAGGAGTGCCACCTACAAGTCGTACTGGAACCACTGAAGGTTCCACCCCATTAGTCCTGAACCCGTAGGAACTGGATCCGGGCCTCTTGCTACCAGGGAGTTATCCGAGCTGTCCCAAAGGACGCTCGGCTTCCTCCGTGGGTCTTTCCATAGGGCAAGACCTTGTTTCCTAACAAGCCCCCCCCCCCATCTGGTCCTATGGACTCAAGACGGGATGGAAGTGGATACGCCACTTACGCGGGCCAACACCAAAGGTGAAGACTACCGAGAACCTCGGTGGGGCCGCCTGGTGATCTGTTCCGGGTTTGAGTCCAGAGGTTCTACTCCCATTAGCCTTGAACCCGTAGGAACAAGACCCGGGCCTCTTTCAACCAGGGAGTTATGCGCTGTCCCAAAGGGCGCTCGGCATCCTCCATGGGGCTTTCCGTAGGGCAAGACCTGGTTGCCTAACAAGCCCCCCCATGTGGTCCTATGGACACAAGACGGCTGTTCCGGGTTTAGCCCTGAGGTTCTACTCCCATTAGTCCTGAACCCGTAGGAACTGGACCCGGGCCTCCTTCGACCAGGGAGTATCCGAGCTGTCCCAAAGGGCGCTCGGCGTCCTCCGTGGGGCTTTCCATGGGACAAGATCTAGAGACTAACAAGCCCCCCCCCCCTTCTGGTCCTATGGACTCAAGATGGCTGTTCCGGGTTTAGCCCAGAGGTTCTACTCCCATTAGTCCTGAACCCGTAGGAACTGGACCCGGGCCTCCTTCGACCAGGGAGTTATCCGAGCTGTCCCAAAGGGCGCTCGGCGTCCTCCGTGGGGCTTTCCATGGGACAAGACCTAGAGACTAACAAGCCCCCCCATCTGGTCCTATGGACTCAAGACGGGATGGAAGTGGATACGCCACTTACGCGCGTCAACGCTCAAGGTGAAGACTACCGAAAAACCTCGGTGGGGCCGCCTGGTGATCTAGCACACCTTCTACTAGCTTTGCAGGCTAGTACCCGGGAGAATTAATGGCTTCCCTCAACCCCGTCCGAAGACGTACCCGATTCCCACGGGTTTCGGTAACACACTGCCCCCTCAAGTCCATCCCAATCCGAACAACTCCCGAAGGAGGGGCTGTTCCGGGTATGGGAATCACCCGATGGAAAGATGCAGAGGGAGCAATTGATACTTCCCCGAAGCAAGGTCCCGGAAGTCTTGGAGGCAGTGCACGCCGGTAATTCAGGAAGACACCTGGGAGCAAACCGAACGATCGACAAAATCCGACAGCACTACTACTGGCTGAGGTTCCGAGCGGACTCTGAGAGATGGTGCCGTCAATATCATGTGTGCGCGGCGAGTCGCAGCCCCCAGACTAGGAGCCGGGGTCGCATGCAGCAGTACAACGTTGGAACGCCATTCGAAAGGATCGCCGTCGACATAGCTGGACCATTCCCAGTGTCTGGCCGAGGCAACAAGTACCTGATAGTGGTCGTGGACTACTTCACCAAGTGGCCGGCGATGTTTGCCATCCCGAACCAGGAGGCAAAGACAATATCAGACTGCCTTATGGAGCAAGTGTTTTGCCGATATGGGGTGCCGTTAGAACTCCACAGCTACCAGGGCACCAATTTTGAATGCAACCTAATGAAGGAGGCACTAGAAAGACTTGGGGTGAACAAGACCCGCAACACACCCCTACATCCACAGTCGGACGGCATGGTGGAGAGATACATCAAGACTTTAGAAGAGCACCTGAGGAAGGTCATGGCCAGCCATCAGCGAGACTGGGATGTCAAGGTGCCACTGTTCTTGCTGGCCTATCGCTCGTCTACCCACGACATCACTGGAATGACGCCAGCCAGCTTAATGTTCGGCCGAGGGTTACGCCTCCGCTGTGATCTGGCTTTTGGAAGCCCCCCGGACGCAAAACAGCCAGCAACCGAGTATGTGGAAAACCTGTTGGACCATCTCTACGACATGTATGAGGTAGCTCGTCAGAACATCCAGAAGGCGAGCGATCGCATGAAGACCCGTTACGACAGGCAAGCCAACAGCCAGGGGTTCCAGCAAGATGACCTGTCTGGTTGTATCGCCCTACCCGGACCAAGGGACGATGCCCGAAACTTTAACAGCCTTGGCAAGGACCATACCGGGTGCTGAAGAGGATCAACGACTTGGTCTACTGCATATGTTGGTGGTACACCTGGATCCCCTGGATGGTGCTGTTCGGGACGAGCAGCCTTGAGGAGGGAGCAGTGTCGCAAACCCGTATCTACGATCGCCTGGCTTGTTTACACAAAAGGATCTAATAGGCGGGCAGTGCGAAAACGAAGAGCCGGCAGACATAGATAACATGCAGATAAAGGGCTGCTGAAACAAACCAGCTGAGATAAATGGAAATTTCTACTTACTCTTGACTGATAGAGACTGTTCGGGTTCTGGTTTATTTTTGAATAATCTAGATCGAATCTCTGAGGTATTTAAAGAGGCGACAACTCGCCAAGAGTCGAGTTGCAAGTTGTGAAACAAGAATGTGTCGTGAGTTGTGTAACAAGAGTCAGCTGTGAAGTGTTGTAACGAGACCTGATGTTTGGTATTGTCATCGACCTTGGTGCTGTAGATTGTGATATGTGATATCATTCTGCTGCTACGTAGTATATTTCTACGCAAATAAAGAACATTTAGAATTTCTGCAAATTGGACTTTTAATTCTACGAACCCACAATGTCACAATATTCTTACAATTCATTATAATTTAAAAAAACAAAAATATTATTAACAGAATTATATAACGTTTCAAAATTATTATTGACAATCATGAATATACACATTTATAACTTAATATATATACAACATTAACTTCCTAAAATATTATTTAAAAAATTGATATCACAATTAAAATTTAAAACCAAGAAAAATTTTAATATACAAAATTAATTTCCACTTCGAATTAAAACATAAATTTTAATACAAAACATTTTAAAAAATGTAAATTTAAAAATATAATTTATTATTAATCAAATATTAAACTTATTTAAAATTTAAATTTTTATTATTTAATTTAATAATACAAATTTAACTTAATGACTTTTTATGCATAAAATAGCTTTAATATTAAAATCAGATAATAATATTTAAAATATTTACACTTGTCAATTTCTATTTAAAATTTTCAAACAAAAATATAAACCTTTATAACTTCAAATTACGGGAAATTTATTTATTTTTAAAAAATAATAGTCATCAAGGTATTTCACAAATAACAATTAAATTATAAAAAATTATATCCGCATCTCTTATTATCTAAACAAATAAATATAGAAAATAAAAGTTTTAAATGTTCCCTACATTTTACCACTTCAATCACTATCACTCTCAATATGATTAATAAAGGATATTTTAATAAAATTTTCCCTACATTTTAACACTTTATTCACTATCACTATCAAATTTATTAATAAAGTATATTTTAATAAACTTTTCTCTACATTATAGCACTCTATTCACTTTCACTAATAATTTTATCAATCTATTTATAAAAAAAAAAAAAAAAAACATTATTAAATTTCCAACGTACACTTTATCACTCACTTTCACTATCACTTCCAATTTGAAGCATATTACATTGATAAGATGGACCATAATGCTGTTGCTATGATGCTGCCATATTCGATCCACCATATTGAAGCCTCCATGTTGGCACCGCCATTTATTTCTCTCCGCTGGTGTTATATTCGCAGCCATCTCACATGCCATGGGACATCAACTATTTCTGATTTGCCGTCCTCTGGAAGCTCCACCTTTGTAGATAAATTATGCAGCTCCCCTGGTAATCTCTTGCACCTAATTCTGCTACTTTCAGCCCAATCTTATCATCCTATTAATATAATATAATATTGTCTTCAATTGATATTTATTTCTTCATCGTTTTTATTTCCTCCTTCTTGAATATCCTCTTCTATAACATCTGGGTTCATATTATGATTAATTATATCATCGCCTATATTTTGTAATCTTTCAGATCTTCTTACGAAAATTTCCTCTTGTACCGGAATAATTACTCTTTGTGGAATTTTTATTACAATTGCTTGTTTACTAGTTGTATTGGTCATTGATTGTAGTTGCATCGGTGGGTGATTTATTTTGTTCCAATATGTGCCATAAGGGCCATATCCTGTCAAAAAATGAACTACTCCTTTCATATAATTGAAATTTTAATATCTATATTGTAATCTTTCTCTAATAGTTCCAAAAATAGAATATGTTCTCCTTCCTTCTTTCATAATATCCCATTCCTCTTGCCATTTTTCTAATAATTTATTCTTCACTTCCCTTGTATTCTGATAATGACCATCCATTATTTCAAATACTTTGCTCTGATTTCCTTTTTTTATCCAGAAACATGCTCCTCGATAACGCAAAGTATAATCTATAGGCCAAATGCCTTTAATTACTAGTAATGCCATAGTTGGTGTTGTATTAATGGCTCCAGTAAACCTTAATAATATTTTTCTCTGAGAACTTCTTGATAGATTGCGTATTACGATGATTTTAGCTCTATGCTCCCAAATCGCTTCTGCGTAGGTTATTATTGAACCAAAGATATGCATATGATACGTGGTTATTGTATTTAATGGGATTTTGAAGTCAAATTAAGCTAACCTAGCAAGTTTTAACATTATTTTTTCTGTCTTTTCTCTAACATAATTTGTATGACATTTAAAACTTAATTTCTCATCCAGAAATATTCCTAAATATTTCATTTCTTTGAAGCCTTTTATGGGTTCATTGTTGAATTTTATGATTGGATTTCACTTAAATGTGCCTTTTAAGATCATATAACCCGATTTAGCTGATGAGATCTGCATTTTTTATTTTCTACACCAATTAAAAAGTTCCCTTAATAAGTTATTTCCTTTTTCTTCCAATATTTTTCTTGAATCGGCTTCCACCAAGAATGCAATATCATCTGCATACACCACTACCTTAAGGTAGATATTATTGCTCTTAATTTGTTCCAATAATGTTTCCAAAATAATATCCCAGAATGTTGGTCCGAGAATCGAACCCTGGGAGCATCCCTTGGTAATGCTTTTTGTAACAGTCTTATGGACGCCAACAAGTTGTACTTTTCTATTTTTACAATAAGCCTCTAAGATATTGTATAATGTTCTTGGATAATTAAGTTGTCTGAGCCTGGTGAAAAAGTATGGCCACCATACATTGTCAAAAGCTGCAGAGATATCCACAAATATTGCCATAACATATTTTTGTTTTGATATGAGGGTAGTACTAATAACAGAATTTATGGCGTCTTCCGTAGATTTGCCTTTCCTGAAACCGTACTGGTCCTCATTAAGCCCTATTAGTGTGCGATATTCCATTATACGTTTATTTGTAAGTGCCTCATATGGTATTCCAATTGTATTTAGAAGACATATGGGTCTATAGGATTTGCAATCCATAGGGTCTTTATCTGCACTTTTCTTCAATATGGTTAATTTAGCTTGTTTCCAATTATTGGGGAATTTCCCTTGCCATAAACAGTTATTAAATAAATTCCAAAGGATAGGAGTTAACGATTCAGCTGTGTATATTATTATTTCATTTTTAATATTACCCAGTCCTGCTGCTTTCTTCTTTTTCAAATCCTTAATTATTTGTTGAATTTCTGTTTTATCAAAGGGATAAATAATATTATTGTTCAAATACGGTTCTTCCGAATTCCGTCTTATTTCAGTATTCTCCTCATTGTCGGTCTCCTGACTATCATCGGGTAACAATTTTTGTAGTAACTCTTCCGTGGTTTCTGTCCAATTTGGTGTTAATGTTCCATCATCTCTTCTTATTGTATTCAATATTTCCGGTTTTCTAATTTTTTCCATTATTATTTTATAAAGCGCTCTCCATATATTATGTAACGTACAGGTTTCTACAAAATTTTTCCAGGATCTACTTCTAGTTTCAAATAATTCTTTTTAAAATTTTTCTTTAGCTTTCCTTTATATTTCCAAACTTCTCTCTCTTTCTTGTATAAGTATGGTCCTTTGGTATATTCTTCTACATTTACGAGCTTTCCTTCCTAAGCTCTGTAATTCATCAGTCCAAACATCATCTCTAAATTTTTTAATTCTCCTTTTAGGTATTGTTTTTAACATGGCTGATTGTATAATTTTTTTCTAAATTGCTACCTTCTATATTTGCTTCAATTCCGCTGCGCCCCACTGATTGAATTCGTCCCAGTTTGCTGCTTTGAAATTAAAGCTTGGTATAGAATATCTTTCATTATATTTTAATGATTTAGAGACATAACTAAACAACATTAGTCTATGATCGCTAGATGTGCAATCCTGCCTGACTTTCCAATTTAAAATTTTTGGTGTAATTCTGATATTTCCTAGGGTTATATCAATATTTGATGCCGCTCCTGCGCAGTTTTCAAAAGTTGGCGGATTTTTTGCCTTATTAAAAATATGTAGGTTGAACTCTGAGATCATTTCTTCCAATTTCTCTCCTCTCTCGTCCTTAAAGCCACTATACCACCATTCGGATTTGGCATTTGCATCTAAAGTATTAATAACTTCATAATTCCAGTAATTTGTATGTATTTGTTTAATAAGTTCTATATATTCATCTATTTCTTGACTATATTGGCAATAATGATTGGACAAAATAAAATTACCTCTTTCCGTACAGACTTGGATACAGTTATTATGTGTATCATTAAATTTTGTAATTTTGGTTATTTGTAAGTTCGGGTTAAGAACTACTAAAACCACCATTGGATTTTCACTAGTACAAATAGCTCTTGCCATTGTTGGTATATTTGTGAGCTTATTTTTGATAGTATACGGTTCTTGTATATATAAAATGTCCAGATCTAATTCTTCTATAACTTTTCTAATCTCCATCATCACTAATTTTGAGCGTTGCGCATTTATTTGACCAATTTTGATAATTTGTGTCCTCTGTATCTGAAAATTTTGGGGAAAGGTTGTCATCTTGTCTCACTAGGGTAATATACTGTCTGTTTGCAAAAATGTGCTCTTTGGAACAATTTTCCAGATTAATTGCAGTAACTTTTCTTAAATATTTATAACCCCTACAGTCCTGGCAGGTTTTGTTTTCTTAAATCCTTTCATGGAAGTGTTGAAAACAGTGTTGTTGTATAAATTAAATTAATTGGGAGTCGATTAATAACACACGTTTTCTTATTTACTTTTTTAAAAGAGCTTGCCTTAATGGTTTGTGCTTTATTTTTATCCTGTTTAGAAGGTTCTTTTATAAGTGTTAGTATAGGATTATGTCCGTCATTATGTGCTCCAGCATATTGTGAACTATACCAATATAGAAATTCAAAATCAGAAAAATAAATACTCCAACCAGCAAAGTTGGACTAATGATACAAATATCGAAGAATTACTGGCATTTATGGGATTGCTTTATCAGCTGTTTTGTTTGTGCAGATCATCGTATCATTGCAAAAGCCATGAATAGTATGCAGAGAAGTGATTTGGACAAAATTAAATCAGTAATGTAGATCTATAATGAACCAAATTTCTGAACATTACATGAAAAATAGTATGGATAAAAAATATTGTTAGCATTATTTTCTTTTTTTGCTTAAAGCTGTTGTATTCACTGTTTATAGACCTTTATCAGTTATATGCAAGTGGTACATTCTCATTTTCAATATATTACATTTAAAGTTGTCAAAAATTAACAATTGTTGCAAATATAAGGTACAGGTGAAAATTCACCCAGTGTAGTATTGAAGTATTGACGTGATTCAAAAGTGTGGTAAGCAGTTAATGGTTAAAATACTTCTGAGCACATTTCTTGACATAACATATAAACACTTTTTTTTCTGTATTGTGTTTCACTTTTGTTTCTGATTTTTGAGCTCTTTTATCTGTTTACACTTAAATTCCTTATATTTCTGAAACTGTTAAGGCTTACACTCCATCTGTGAAGAAGTTATGTTTACAATGTGTTTGATTCTTATAATGGTAATGATTTTGATTGTGGTTGCAGGACACCTTTGCATGTAGATGTTTTTACTTCGTTCAGTTGGTCTATAAATGTATGCGGACAAAAAAGATGGCTTCTTTTCCCTCCAGGAGAGGAAAGGTGCTTGAGAGATAATTTTGGACATTTAGCTTGTGATGTAACATCTGATGAATTGAAAGATGAGAAACAGTATCCTCAGTATAGAGAACTGCATAATTGCATTGAAGTAATACAAGGAATAGGAGAAGCAATTTTTGTTCCTTCAGGATGGCATCATCAGGTCTGGAATTTGGTGAGTATGTTACTAAAGTAGATGAACTAAAGTAAATGAACTTCAGGAATATCATTACAAATTAATTGCTTCTAAGGGCTTGACACACTATAGTTAAGGCAATGTTTGTTCTTTGGTGGTTTACACCCCTCATATGGTGGACTTACGTACCCCAGGACCCACAAGTGGGTTCCTCGGCTCAGATGCCTGTTGAGATGAAAACCTTTCTGGATCAAATAGACTACCTAGGATGGGTGCTAGCCTGATGCCTGGAATGAGAGTGAGGAAATAGATGACATGAAATGAGGGCGAAAAAAATGAAAGGAAAGGTGATAATGAAGCAGTTGTTGAAATGATGGCAGAGGAAATCTGCCCTAGCGCTGTGTTGTGCACCACGTATCCTACATACAATCACTTGGGATTGAACCCAGGCCGCTTTGGTGAGAGTTAAGCAGTCATAACACTCGGATTAAACCAATGCTTTAGTAACATTTATTAAAAAATGTAAAGATTTTCTATATTTTGTTAAACTTGTAACTTATATTAAATTTAAAGGGAGTCAATGACACTAAACAACACTTTTAAATTTCCGAGAACATGTTTCAGAGGCTATTTTCCTCCATTGTCAACCGGACATTGACTGGTTCTCAGTGGTGTAGCTGGTGATATTTTGTCATAGGTCTCTGGTGGTGGTTTGAGGAACTTGCTGAACAAATCTTTCTGGGAGATGTCGAAATTGAATACCTTGTTCCTATTTTTTGAAATGAAGATTTGTTCCCATGTGGCCAGTTCTTGTTTTCCTGCTGTATGTTTTAGTAGTTTTGATTCTGGATTTATGTTGTGGTTTTTTTCCCAAAAATGCATGGCAACGGCTGATTTTTCTAATTGTTTATATTTTATGTTCCTAAAGTGTTCCTTTACTCTTGTTTCTAAATTTCTTTTGGTTTTTCCAAAATACATTTGACTACAGTCACAGCATTCAGTTTGATATAACCAGATGTTTTGTTATATGGAATAGCATCTTTGATGTTTGAGCATATTAGGTTTTTTAAGGAGTAATGGTTTACTGATGCTAGTTGAATGTTTTGTTTTTTGAAAACTTTTTAAAATGTAACAAAGGCCCATGGATGGTAAGTGAATTTTTTGAAAATCATTTTAGTTTCTCTAGCTGAGAGGGTTGTGATTTCCTTTAGAAACTTCTTCTTTTTTGCTAAGTTCACTTTTTTGTTTACTAATGATTTGCGAAAGTGATTTTTTTGTGCTATTTCAATAACTTTGTTGTATTCTGTTTTGTATTCTTCTGCTGTGAGAGAGATGTTGACCTGTGTGTGTGTGTGTGTGTGTGTGTGTGTGTGTGTGTGTGTGTGTGTGTGTGTGTGTGCGTGCGTGCGTGCGTGCGTGCGTGCGTGCGTGCGTGCGTGCGTGCATGCGTGCATGCTTTTTTTACGTCCTCCAACGTTGTCATATCGGACGATGAATGTTATTCGTGAAATGATGCTCAAATGAGTCCGGAGTCCATGGAGCTTAGAGCTACCCGACATTCGTCTTTAAGGCTAAGGGAAAACCCTGGAAAAATCTTATCCAGGTAACTCACCCTGACCGAGATTCGAACTCAGGACCTCTTGAATGTGACCAGTCTGTGTGTTAAACTATTGAAGATTGCCTGTTTGTGGGATTTTGGGTTGTAGCCATTAGCTTTTATGTAGTTGTCTGACTGTGTTGGTTTTCTGTAAATGTCAAAGTTTATTCTGTTTTTATTTATGATTATTTTTAGATCCAAAAATGGTAAATACTCGTCTTTTTCTATTTCTACAGTTTAATGCTTTTTTCTTGGATATTTAAAAGTTTTAGTGCATCACTGACCGATGACAAAATATCGCCAGCTACACCACTGAAAACCAGTCAATGTCCAGTTGACAATGAAGGAAAATAGCCTCTGAAACATGTTCCGGGAGTGTTGAGTGTTGTTTAGTGTCATTAATCAACTCCCTTTAAATTTAATTTATTACAACAATGCTCTTTTAAACACTCCCATGAAAGGAATTGTACTTATACTTTAATTCTGCATAATTGGCTTATTAATGTCAATAATTTTAAAACCACAAATGGCTATTTCATTGATTCTTTACCATTTATGTAAATCACTGCATTGAACTGTGAACTCCATTTTTCACTATTCAGACTACTCCTTGAATCACAACTTACAACTTACTAGCTTGCAATTTTTAGGATTGCTTTAGGAATTATGGTTTTAAAAGTGGTGCACTAGTTATGAAATATTAGTTGAAAAATTATTTTCCATAAGTCACATTAGAAGACTTGAAAAATGTAGGAACATGTATGATTTAAAAAAATGCTTTCTTAAACTAATTAAAATTAAGAAATGCTTGCACAACAATTCCTTTAATTTCATATGAGACATAAAAAAACAGAATTTTATTTTTTCTTAAAGAATCTTTATTTTTTCATCTACATCAATTTGTCCCCTTCAATGTAATCCCGCTCAGATATAATACACTTGTGCCAGCACTTTTTCCAAATTAGGAAGCCCTTCTGGAACTCACTTTTCATTATGGTTTTCAGCTCCTTCAGAAATTGTTTTTATCTAATTAAAGACTACAAAACAACGTTCTTCCATGGTTCTCTTCAGCCTCGGGAATGGAAATAAGTTGCAGGGGGCCATGTTCGGACGATATTGTGGCAGATGTAACATAAAAGTTTTGAGTTTTGCCAAAAAGTCACAAACATGCTTGAGGTATGAGAGCTGGAGCATTATCATGTTACAGTTTCAATTAGTGGTTTTGCCATAATTCTGTTCTATGTCTCTGATAATAATTCAGCTCCTTTCCAGCACCATTTTCTTTACTTATTCCACATGTCAGTAATTGACTTGTGAGAGCAGAGTGGGGTGGTCCTCTTCAACATTTTTTCAACCCTCTTTGAAGCATTTCTACAACTTTTAAACTCCTGTGTTATTGTAGTTGATTTGCCAAAAGCTGTAGTCAATATTTCAAATGCGACACTGTAGTTATTCCATTTTCAAGCAAAATTTAACCCTTTAACCGACATGAACTTAATATGACATCCATTTTAAAATGCAAGAGAAGTGATATGGGCATCTATAGACGTTCTGTACATACATGCATTTAATGCTTATTTAATCCTAATTATTTTAATTTTTCTCTTTTAGAATAAATTTAAATAAATTATATAAGAGATAAAAGCTTACCTTTTAAGGTTTTTTCTTGAATGGCATATCCATCGAAATATAGATAAATACACAAGGGCCATTTCCATATTCATGGCAAATTGTATTAATTTCCTTGGAAATTGCTTTTTTGTTGTACACCAGACAGTTTTGAAATGGAAGCTTTTTTGCTGTGATTGGTATTCTTTTAGGAAAGCAATTTTCCTTCAAGTCTGAGGTTGCTGGGATTCTGGATTTTTTACTGCCAGTATGAATGTTAGTGCTCAGTTAGGCTGGCAGCTATTGATATGTGGAAGTCCAAGTAAGTCATCTTGCATAGGTTTACTAAACAATTACATATGGATATATTATGCTGCTGTAAAAATACTTCTTATGCCATTTAACAGTTTTTTGTAAAGAGGCATATGAATGCAATTCATGATCTACTAGATCTGCACCACCCATCTGCATATTGTATTCCTGAATAATATGAGGCTTGAAAATTGACATTTTGTTGCAAGCATTTATTTTTGCAGTATCGATCATCAAAATCTTAAGGACTGCCATTAGATAATACCCTCCTGTCTTGCCAAACAACATGGTCAAATGTGGGAGCTGATGCACCTGCATTTCTCCTCTCCTCTCCTTACAGTGTTTGTATTCGCATCTTTTGACAAACAAATGTGATTTGAACATTCTGTTCCAATTGCATTTGTTTTTCTTTTGTATAAGGTATGAATAATTTAGGGTAGCTGTACCAATTATCTAAATATACAGACCTACTCTGATCAGGCCGCGCCGTGGCTCAGTGGTTAGGCTGCTTGGCTCTCACCAAGGTGGCCCGGGTTCGGTCCCAAGCGACCGCAAAGTGAGATTTGTGGTGGACAACATGGTGCTGGGGCGGGTTTTCTCCGGGACCTCCAGTTTCCCCCACCATCTCATTCCACCGGTGCTCCATCTTCATCTCATGTATCATCAGTGTCATCGCTTGCGGTGCCGTATGTAGTAAAAGCGGGCGTTGAACACTACACATTTCATTTATTTTACTCTAATCAAGTACAGGTACTCTGATCCTTCAGGTGCATTACTATGGAGTCAGATAACCCCAAATCTTTGTTTCTGGTATTATCAGTCCCTTGACCAGCATATATGCAGGTATTGTAAAACTATCCCATTTTACTTTCACATAGATCAAAACTCTTTATGCCAAATATAGTCCTTTTTGTTTTGATTGTTTCTAACCTAAGTGGCCCTTCCAAAGCATCAAGTATTCATCAACAATGACCTTTTTTTACTAGGCATGTAATTTTCTTTGAAATTTTGAAATAAGTTATCAGAAACTGACCTGATTTTGTATAGTTTATTATTTACATTTTCTGTGTAGGTGAAATGAAGGAACCACAAAATAGAAGTAAACCGGTAATTTGACATGCATTTCCTAAAAAAATGGAGTAGCTAGTGTATCATCTGTAGATCAGTACATACCTAATGTAAGTTGATACCCATGATCATAATTAGACCAAGTAGTCTGTAAATATTCACTGTTACTTCTGTCTGCTTCTGAATTCTATTCCTAGGCCCTAAATTGCCTTAAGAGGTAGGCCTTCATTTACCCTACTGGCATATACATTTGTTTCTGTAACAATGAGAGACACTAAGTTAGCATTAAAAAAATTGTGAAAATGTCAATTGGTTGGGTGTAGAAGTCAGATGAGTTTGTGTTGTACACTGGAGATTGTGCTCATGAAGATATGTCTATGTTTTGAGTTATTTTAACCACTGCATAATGTTGATTCATAATGAACATCTGAAGGAAGTGGGTCATTTTCTTCCTCACTGCTACCTATATCCTCAACAGCTCTCTCAAAATCTGAAAACTCCCATCAGTGTCCAAATTACTGTCAAACAGCAAAAATCCTCAATATTTTCTGAAGTAATTTCAGAAACCCCTATACTACCAGCACAAGCTAATTTATTTGCTAAATTATAGTCGAAGCCATGATTATCACTGAAGTTCAACAAATTCAAATGTGCTTTAGCTAAAAGAAATCCCTCTGAACCCCGACAGTCAACATAACAAAATGACTGAATGAAGATGTGTAAATAAGCTTTGACTGTGAAATATTATAAGATGTATATACAGATGCTGAAAAGAGATCTGCTCTCTTTGGAGCCTGTGTGATACACAACATATACAGTTATCATAGTGTGGTAGCACAAACTGAACCATAAAATGTTGAACCAGAGAACACTACGCTTATGCAGCTATATATCATTCCTATGCACACAAAACAAAATGACTCGCAAATTAGATGCATTTGACTTATAGAATGACATTTGCTACAGTGAAACAATATCCTCCTAAGTCCTTTGGGGGATTAAATTTAACACCAACAGTTTCAAATTACCGGGTAGCCACTGTTACTGGTGAGAAGTTAATTAAGTCTATATAATTACACAGAAAATGAAGCTAGTTACATTGAAGTAATAAATATTATACAAATAAAAATATTTAGTAATTATTTTCCACTTATCTTAAGAAGTTGATGACAATACTTCTATCTTGTTTATGCAAAATTAATTTCATGAGCATTTGCCCACATCTTCAGTCAACACACTTCATTGTCAAGGATACCATGTGGAATAATTTCTGGATTTTTAATTAAAATGTTCCATTTTTTATCTTTGGCTTTGTTAGATATTGATTGGTTTTGTTTGTTTTTATATTTCTTCTTCTCTACTGGCTCTACAGCCCTTGGTGGGCTTTGGCCTCCTGCACAATCCTCCTCCACACATCTCTGTCTTCCGCTTTACTTTTCCAGTCTCTGATTCCGATCGTTCTTAGGTCCTCCATTACATCATCTAACCACCTTGTTCTCGGTCTTCCAGTTTTTCTTCTATTATACATTTTCCTTTCAATATTTTCTATCTTCCGTCATTCTCTCTATATGCCCTAGCCATCTTATCCTTTGTGCTTTTATAAATTTCACAGTATCTTGCTTATTTATTAATTCTTCTATTTCATGATTATATCTTATTCTCCATTGATCTTTATCTTTTACAGGTCCAAAGATTCGTCTTAATATTTTCCTTTCAAATCTTCGAAGTATTTCTTCATCTGCATTGTTTAGGGTCCAAGTTTCAGCAGCGTATGTTACTATTGGTCTTATCAGGGTTTTATAAATCTTATATTTTGTCCCTCTACTAATAAACCTATTTTTAATAGTGATAAATTTGCATAATATGCTGCATTTCCACTTTGGATTCTTTCTTTTATGCACTCGTTTAAATTATTATCATTGTTTACAAGTGCTCCTAAATATCTAAATTTGGATACCCCTTCAAATGTTTTGTCTCTAACTACTAGATTTCAAATTATTCTTTTGCTTTTATCTGCTGTCATTTTAATGTATTTAGTTTTTTTCTCGTTTACTTCTAATCCTATTTCTTTAGACCTTCTTTCTAATTCGTCATAAACTTCAACTAACGTTTTTTTGTCTCTTGTCACGATCACTACGTCATTTGCATATGCACATATTTGACTGGACTTAAAGAATATCGTACCTTTAGAATCAAGTTTTTCTATTGCTCTGTGCAGGGCTAGGTTGAATAGAGTTGCAGACAGTCCATCACCTTGTCTTACTACTGCATTATAATCAAAATCTGGACTCATTTTATTCATTACTTTCACTTTGGCTTTTGTATTTTCCATTGTCATTTTTATTAGCCTTATTATTTTTGGTTGCATTTTAAAACATTGCAGAGTTTTATAGAGGGCTCCTCTATCAATTGAATCAAATGCATGCTTGAAGTCAATAAACAGGAAGTGTAAGTCTATACCAGGCTCGTAGAATTTTTCCATTATTTGTCTTATTACAAATATCTGGTCTATTGTGCTCTTGTCACTTCTAAATCCACATTGGTACTCACCTAATACACTTTCCATATGCTTTTTAGCTTCATCATTTAAAATACTTGAAAATATTTTATATACTACATTGAGTAATGTAATTCCCTATAATTATGACATTGGTATTTATTACCCTTTTTGTATATTGGGCATATTACGCCTGTCTTCCAACTTTCAGGCATCTGTTCTTTCCTCCATATTCCTATTATTAACTTATGTATTGCTTTCATAATTCCATTTCCACCATATTTAATTAGCTCAGCAATTATGTCATCTTCTCCTGGTGTTTTATTATTCTTCAAGTTCTGTATTGCTATTCTAACATCCCAAATATCCGGGCTCTTCTTCTTCTTCTTCTCTTCTTCTTCTTCTTCTTCTTCTTCTTCTTCTTCTTCTTCTCTTCTTCTTCTTCTTCTTCTTCTTCTTCTTCTTCTTCTTCTTCTTCTTCTTCTTCTTCTTCTTCTTCTTCTTCTTCTTCTTCTTCTTCTTCTTCTTCTTCTTCTTCTTCTTCTTCTTCTTCTTCTTCTTCTTCTTCTCTTCTTCTTCTTCTTCTTCTTCTTCTTCTTCTTCTTCTTCTTCTTCTTCTTCTTCTTCTTCTCTTCTTCTTCTTCTTCTTCTTCTTCTTCTTCTTCTTCTCTTCTTCTTCTTCTTCTTCTTCTTCTTCTTCTTCTTCTTCTTCTTCTTCTTCTTCTTCTTCTTCTTCTTCTTCTTCTTCTTCTTCTTCTTCTTTCTTCTTCTTCTTCTTCTTCTTCTTCTTCTTCTTCTTCTTCTTCTTCTTCTTTCTTCTTCTTCTTCTTCTTCTTCTTCTTTCTTCTTCTTCTTTCTTCTTCTTCTTCTTCTTCTTCTTCTTCTTCTTCTTCTTCTTCTTCTTCTTCTTCTTCTTCTTCTTCTTCTTCTTCTTTCTTCTTCTTCTTCTTCTTCTTCTTCTTCTTCTTCTTCTTCTCTTCTTCTTCTTCTTCTTCTTCTTCTTCTTCTTCTTCTTCTTCTTCTTCTTCTTCTTCTTCTTCTTCTTCTTCTTCTTCTTCTTCTTCTTCTTCTTCTTCTTCTTCTTCTTCTCTTCTTCTTCTTCTTCTTCTTCTTCTTCTTCTTCTTCTTCTTCTTCTTCTTCTTCTTCTTCTTCTTCTTCTTCTTCTTCTTCTTCTTCTCTTCTTCTTCTTCTTCTTCTTCTTCTTCTTCTTCTTCTTCTTCTTCTTCTTCTTCTTCTTCTTTCATTTCCATTCCCTCCTTGTTCCAGATTTATTGTTTGCTCCTTATTTAACAACTCTTTGTAGTATTCGGCCCATCTTTGCAATATATCCTTATCTTCTCCAAGAATATTACCTTCTTAAACATTCTCTCATTCTATTCAGTTTCCCTTGTTTCATTTGTTTTAATGCTGTATAGAATTTCCTTATCTTACTCTGCTGGTGCAATATTTCTATTGCTTGGATTCGCATTTTCCAATATTCTTGTTTCTTCTTCTTACATATTTTATTAGCATCTCTTCTTCTTTGGCAATATTCTTCATAGTTACTTCTAGTTTCTTTCTGAAGCATTTTTTCCTAGCCATATTCTTAATTTCTATGCTTGCTCACATTCTTTATCATACCATTCTATATTTCTTCCCATTTTCTTTTCACCTATACTAATTTTTGCTACTTCTTTTACTGTGTCTTTAATTATCTTCCATTGTTCTTCTATACCTTCTTTTGTTCCTTTTTCATTTATTTTGCTGTTCATTAGCTTTTGAAACTTTTTTATTTCCTTTTTATCTTCCAGTTTTTCCCTATCCCATTGTATCTGTGTGTTTTCTTGAACTCTATCCATTTTCTTTATTCTTATTCTCATTCTCACTTTAACCAAAAAGTGATCCAAATCACAATTTGGACCTCTGTAACTTCTTACATCTATAATTGATGATGAGTGTCTTACTCTGATTAACACATGGTCAATTTGATTTACTATATTTGAACCTGGCATTTTCCATGTTCCTTTATGTATATCCTTATGAGGAAAGCAGGTGCTTTTAATAATCATGTTATTTCTAACTGCAAATTGTCCAAGTAAACTACCATTTTCATTATTTATTTGATGTAATGTATGTTTCCCTGCCACTCCATTTAAATGGTCTTCTTTTCCCACTTGTGCATTAAAATCTCCCATTACCACCAATGTGTCATAAGTTTCTACTAAGTTACATGTATTTTCTAGGTCTTCATAGAACTCTTCCTTTTCAATCTCTTCCTTTTCTTCTGTAGGTGCATATATGGATATTATAGTTATATTTCTAAATTTACCTTTAAGGCGTATTTTACAAATTCGTTCATTAATTGGCTTAAATTCTATTAGGCTCTTTTTGATTTCCTTTGTAATAATGAATGCTGTACCATTAAGTCCAGATTTTTTTGATCCACTATATAATGCTGTATATTCCTTCTTATCTATTCTACCTTCCCCTGCCCATCTTGTTTCTTGAAGGGCTACCACGTCTAATTTATATTTTAATATTTCATTTGCTATTTCTTTCATTTTTCCGGGCTTCAACATTGTCCTTACGCTCCAGGTCGCCAACATTAAATCATTCCGAGGCTTCTTTGCAGGTTTCGTAACAATAGGTTTTTTACAAGATTAGGTTGCCAGGCTTCCCTATTTATGTCCCCAGGAAGCAGGGTGGTCCGGTTATACCCCCGAACACTGGGTAGCTCAGGCACTTCGGGGTTGCCACTTCCCGTACTCACCAAGGTGAGCCCCTGAGGGGTGTTTTTATATTTTCTATTGATTAATATTTTTATGGATGTAAAGGGTAAGTTTTTACTTTTGTTCTGAATTAAATTTGCACCTTTTATGGCAAGGAAATCAACGATTCATTTCCAGCAATTCCACAATGTGCAGGTATCCACTGTAATATAATTCTTTTCTGTAGTTTTTGAAGTTGTTGGATCATTTTGTGACATTCTTTAATTTGGATTGACCTCTTTTTATATGAACTTATTGCACATAATGCTGCTTTAGAATCAGAAAGTATGACAGCATTTTTTAATTTATCTATTCTGTATAGAAGGTGTTGGAGTGAAATATGAATAGCGGTTACTTCTGCATCAAAATTTGTTGTGTGGTATTCTGCTGGTTGATAGAATGAGAACAGTGCACACTTAATTCCTGCTCCTGAGTTGTTGTCCAAGTTAGATCCATCTGTGTAGATATGTAACCATTGTTCTGGTGGGTATCTATTGTTCACAGTTTCTAATGCTAGTGCTTTTAGTGCAGGTTTGGAAGTTTCAGATTTTGTAACTATTTGTTCTAAATCTAATTGAATATTAATTGGTTCAAAAGTCAATGGGTTTTCTTTGATTAAAATGTTTTCTGTAGAATTAGGAAGATTCAGATCTGTTTTTAATTCCGTAACTTTGTGGAGGAAACTTGTTTGTGTTTTCATCTTGATTGGTTGTAGTAATCTTTTCTCCCATTTTGTTGTTTTTAACCGCAGCAATTTTTCATGTTGTATTAGTGCCTGTTCCTCTAAAGTTAGATGTATTGGATAGTTCCGAGTTAAGGCTTGCATTGCCGTGATTGGAGTTAATTTTGCTGCACCGGTTATTAGTCGCAGGGCCTGATTTTGGCTTACTTCTAGGTGATTTATGTTAGAACTGTTTGCTGTAATTATTATCTCTGCATTATAAAGAAGTATTGGCTTGATGAATGTTTTGTATGTGGTGTTCAGTGTCTCCCAATTACTGCCCCACTTGACTCCAGCTAATCTTTTCAAAATTAAATTTTTTTTTGTTGATTTGTTAAATACTGCTTCAATATAATGTCTCCAAGATAATTTTGAATAAAAAATTGTTCCTAAATATTATGTTCCATATGTTTGCTTTAGGTTTGTTTACTTGAACTGCAGATTTAGTTTAGGGATTTTCTTTTTTAAGCTAAATATTTGGAATGTTGTTTTGTCAGTATTTATTTTCATCAAAATGTTGTCAGTCCACTTTTTCAATAGTATCAGAGCCTTTTCCATTGAAGTTTTGGATTTCTCTATTTGTGGGGAAGATGTCCACATGATCGTGTCATCTGCAAAAAGTGCTGTCTTTATTTCTGTGTTTGATACAGCCACAGGAAGATCATTGATATAGATGTTGAACAAGGTTGTACTCAGTACTGCACCTTGTGGTAGGCCCATTTTTATTTGTTGGAATTTGGATGTACTGTCATTGTATTTTGTAGTACAGAAGCGTTGAGAGAGAAACTGAGTGATCCAATTTAACATGTTATCTTGAATGCCTAGTTTTGAAAGTTTCTCAAGAAGTTTATGCCTCCATACTGAATCGTATGCTTTTTCAAAATTAATGAAAACTGACAGCGTATCTTGATTTTTGTTGAAAGATTCTTTGACGTCTTGGGATAGTTGAATTGTATTTTCTTTAGTAGATAAGTGTTGTCTGAATCCTGTTTGAGCAGTTGTTAATATGTTACTACTTTCTTAGAACCAATTTAGCCTTGCTGAAATCATACGTTCTGCTGTTTTTGCAAGACACTTGTTATTTTTTTATTTATTTGTGTACTAAGGTATTACAATTGTTGAGCTGATCACCAGTATTTGGCCCAGGCCATTAATTGGTGGGCAGCCCATTGAATTACAAAATGTGTAGTACACTACTTACATTTCTATTACTACTACCATTACTACCATTACTACTATTGCTTACACACTATTATTCATTTCCTTTTTTCACAGTCCACTTCCATTTATTTTTCACTTTATCTAAGAACTGACCTACATTCTTGAGATTTTTATCTATAATTTTACATATATCAGGACTTCGCTTAATTTTTCTCCAGATGTATTCTTTTCGCCAAATCTCTGTTTCCCTGCATTCAAAAAGGATATGTTCCACATCTTCCTTACCCCCACACAATGGGCACTTGTCTTGCACAAACCCATTCCGCTGCCCTTTTAGCCTCCACACTCCTGCTCTCAGCCATGCTATCCCCTTCCTTTCTTCATTAATGGTTTTATCTATATACTGCTCCCTTCCCCAGCCACTTTTTAACTCAACATAATATACCAATGACCTCTTTTCACCTAACTGGCTGAACAGTTTTTGAATCTCTATATCTTCAAATCTTTTTCTTACACCCTTCCAGAAACCTTTATAATTTCTCTCTATTTTTCTCCAAATATCCCCTAAGCCATTATTTTCTAAATTGTTTCGTAGAGTGCTTGCCCAGCCCGAGCTTTGCAGACTTGCTTCTTGATATTTTAAACATTGTTGCAATAAGCTGCCTTCATCTAAATTCAAGATCCTATGCCAGTATTTCAAGGCTCTTTGCATTATTAACCCTTTCCTTGTTACTCTCCCCATTTCAAATTGAGCAACTTCGTTTGCTGTTGCCATTGGCAGCCCCACAACTTCCTTACAGAACATCCTGTGTATCTGATCCACAACTTCCCACCCATTCTCAAGCCCCCATATTTCAATGCCATATAGCATTCTGGCCTCGACTACAGAACTATATACTCTTTCCAACCATTTCATCTCCATCTCCGGCATTTTATATAGACACCCTCTCACAGCCATCATTGCTGCTTTCCCTTTTGCCAGTGCTGATTTCTTTTGTTTTTCCCATTTGCCTCCTGCATCTAATTTTAATCCTAAGTAAGTACAGTCACGCACTACTTTGTATTCAGCTTCTCCCTTCTTCCACTTTTCATATTTACTCAATTTAGTTCCTTTTTTAAATACTACAATTTGAGTTTTTTCGCTGTTTACCTTTAAGCCCCACTCTGAACAGTATTTCTCCACCTCTTGCAAAGATATTTTTAACCCATTAACGGTAATGGACATTATTACCAAATCATCTGCAAAAAGTAAACCTGGGACTTGTAAGTTGTTTATTACTGGTATGAGACCATTATTCTCACTTATATTTTGTAATATATCATCAATAAATAAATTGAATAAAATTGGACTTAGCTTGCATCCTTGCCTTAGTCCTTTTCCCTCCAGTTGTATTTCTTTAGTTAGAAGACACTTGTTAAGGAAATTGGTCTGTAATTATTTATTTTGTTGGGTGCTTTGTCTTTTTTTAAAATAGGAATAATTATTGCTTTTTTCCACTCTGTTGGTACAGTAGAGGTCCATGATATATTAAATAATTTCAGTAGTACCTTTCCTCCCTTTGATCCTAGGTGTTTCAGAAATTCAGCATGTATTTTATATGGTCCAGGAGACTTTTTATCTTTCAACTCATGGATGGCATGATTTAGTTCCCTTATGGTGAATTCTTTGCGGAATATATTGTTTGTTTATTCTGGACACTTTTTAAATTTTTTTAGATCTTTTTTAATCTGTCTTTGTTTTCTTTTTGCTTCAGAGGAAAGTTTATGCTGAGAGCTGTAATACTTTTTAAAGGCTTCAGAAATAGAGTAATTTGAAGTAAGTGTTTTCCCATTTAATTTGAGTGGTTCTTTCCTTGTTTCTTTCTGACAATTAATTTTACTTATATATCTGTATACTTTTTTGCATCTTTTCTATAATCAGCTTTTTCAATAAATTCACTGAAAGCTTTTTTTTCTTTTTTTTTTGGCAATATGAAACTCTTTTTTGCATTTTGCTGCCTTTCTTCTCCATTCCTGTGTATCTGTTGGGTTATTGGACAATTCTGCTTTTTTCCTTGCTATGTCCCTTTCTTCTTTTAACTTTGATAGTTCTGTATTCCAAAAGGGTTTGTAATTTGTAGTTTTTCCTCTTGGGATCCATTTTTTTTGCTGCTTCAAGAATTATACTTATTGTTTTATTGAGTTTATCTACAGATGCTTCATGTTGAGCGGAGTAAAGATTTTGTTCAGTTTCCTCAGTAAATTTTGTCCAATTTGCTTTTCTAAAATTCCAAGAGTATTTCAACTTTGGCCTGCTAATATTTTGTTTGTCATGAAGTATTATGGATGCAATAACTGCTCTATGATCAGATCCTATGTCTTCAATGATTTTCACGTGTTGTCTTATCTTTTAAATCTGAAGATACTAATAATAGGTCTGGATTAGTGTTTCTCCAATGGAATGCAGGAGGACTTTCACAGAGTAAAAAAATGAAAAAAAGTTTGATAAAGTTATAAATTTTCAGGGAGTATACTTATTGAGACCCGATGTCCAAAATTTCACCCCATTCATTTTTCAAAAACTTATTCAGAAAAAAAATCTCATTTATCCAATAGTTACTATCGTACTTTCAACACATTAAAAGTGTTTCCAACCGAAAAAGTTGAAACATTTTCTCAGGACTTAGGAGGATATAGCCAAATTCCAATGATTTAGTAATATAGTCTCTACTCAGGTGATACCATAAATGTATAGTGTCTTTAATGAGCTTTTATTTCATTAAAATAATTTAATAAATATGGGAGTTATGGATGTGTATTTATGAAGGTTTTTTATAGCATTTAACACTTTAAATAATTTGCACTGTTTATTGGGTATTCATTCCTGGCCTGTGCAGGGTTTAAATGGCCATCACTGAAGTATCAGTGAAATTAAGTAAAAATTTGCATGGTACTTTATTATTGATTGTCAATAATAAAGCAAACATTCAAAATAGCTAAAACTGCAAAGATGCGTCAGGAACATGTATACCAACAAGATAAAGAAAATTTGGAAAATCAGATGTATAAACCCCACAAAATTAAAAAAAAAATTCCTGTTATTTTTTGATCACATGTTGTACTAAGCTCAACTAAAAATTTAGACTGACATGATAAACAGTAAGTGCCAAGAGCACTTCATATTCCCATATCAAAAAGCGATTATGAATAAAAAGAAAATCTTAACTATGGTTTGACATAGTGCATTAGAATTTTATGTGCTCTATTTGTTTTACATTCTGAGTATATGGTAAAAAGTCAGAGGAATCTAGAAAACTGTAGACTTGATTTTCATAGTGGTAGTGGTAGTGGTAGTGGTATTTATTCATCCTTTTGATCATTGTACATGATATAGGACACGTCAAGTACTTACAAGAAAAAATTATACAATAAACATATACACAACACAAGTTTAGAAACGAAAATTCAGAAACTAAATGTACAATATAATAATAATTTATGTGTAGTTGACATATTAAAAAAATTCACCTATACTATAAAAACAATGTTCTAACAGGAACCTTTTCACACAGCATCTAAATTTAGGAAGTGCAGATATGCTCCTTAGGTGTTCAGGTAGGCCGTAAAGGCAAAGTCCAGTATATATAAAGCTTTTACCAAACAAACTGGTGTTATGTGGGATTACGCTTATTTGCTCTTTTCTTCGAGTATCATGATTATGTATTTGTGTATTAGTGGAGTATAAATGAATATTTAATTTAACAAAGGTTACTATTTCTTGGATATACAAGCAAGTTAGAGGCAATATTTTTAATTCTTGAAAAAGTGTTGTGTAACTAGTTCTTTTGCTTACCTTTAGTATGGTACGTATAGCTCTCTTTTGTAATCTAAATATGATATGATATGATATGATATTTTCGCAGTTTCCATATAGTATTACACCATAAGAAATGATACAGTGGAAGTATGCATAGCACAGGGATAAAAGTACTTCTTTATTCATTACCTTAGATAGTATAAACAGGGGAAAATACAATTTGCTAAGCTTTTTAGAAATTTCGTTAATGTGAATATTCCACTTCAAGTTTTTATCTAGATATAGACCAGGGAAATTTGTGCTTCCAGAGTAACCAATATATTTTTCATTTAGTATTATATTAGGGCCACTACTTTTGATACCATGTATATTTTGAAAAGAAATAGCCACTGTCTTTTCTGCATTTATTACTAATCTGTTTGCTTCAAACCACTTGATTAGTTGATTTGCTACCAGTTTTATATTAACATCTAGAGAATAGAAATTTGGCCCGGTTAGAAAAATACTTGTATCATCAGCAAAAAAAGTTAAATTACAGTTCTTGATAAAACACTCTAGATCTAGAGGTGTGCTGCATTAAGAAAATGGCACATGCTGTTTTGTTTCTTTCAGCAGATATTGGAATAATGGTAACTCACAGTACTAGCTATAGTCTAATGAACAGATATAATTATAACAGATATAATCTTTTTTGAGTTTGATTTATGAGTCACTATGTTTACACTCAACTTCACTTACTATGTTGTTTAGTCACCAAACAGCTGAGGATGAGATCGAATGATCTTGAAAACGTTTCAGTTATACAACAACATAGTAAGTGAAGTTGAGTGTAAACATAGTGACTCATAAATCAAACTCAAAAATGAAGAATATTTTACTGTTAATAATGCTTCTGCTTTTAATATTTAAGATATAATTTTATTCATATTCATGTTCATTTATTGCATCCGTAGATCATACAACTCATGATGTGGAATTGTCAAATTACTAACTACACAAAAAATAGTAACAAGAAACAAGAATTACAATAAGTTAAGCATAATAATCAAATTAATAATTAAAATTTTTATTCCTTTATTCCTACTCTTTGTCATTTAAATACTCTTCTACTGAGTAGTAACACTTTTGTAACAAATACCTCTTTGATGTGCTTTTAAACTTTGTGAAGGACTCAGTGTTTTTATTTCAGTTGGCAGTTTATTGTAGATATGAATTCCGTTGAATTTAAAACTGTGCTCATACATTTTCTTTTTATGATAGGTGACATGTAAGTTTGAATTATTTCTCGTGTTATGGTCATGAGTATCATTGCTTTTTTGAAATTTATCTAAGTTTGTTTTAACCTGTAGTATTATTTCTAAAAGGTAAATGCTTGGTAATGACAATATGCCTAATTTTTTAAACCATTGCTTACAACTATCTGTTCTCTTTAAATTCACCATAATTCTAATTACCCTTTTTTTGATTCTAAATACTTTGATAATGCCACTACTATTTACCCATACTGTTATACCATAAGAAATTAATGATTGAAAATTTGCAAAATAGGCTATTCTTAACCCATTCGCATCATTTGACGACCAGGGCTCGTCACGCGCCATTTTGGCATTTGAATCGTATGACGAGCTCAGCTCACATGCTGCAGTGCTCCATAAAATTCCAAGTAGTTTACGTCCCTTCTCATAGATGTCATATGTATACCTCTAGAATGAATCACTGATATGCGATGTTTGTAATTTTGCTGACTATAACGTCAGCAGCTGTGTTTAAACTAAGCAAAAACAATTTTATCTTAGTGTTATTTCCCTCGCCTCAGTAGCAATCATGGCCACAAGGAAAGTTTGTGCGGATGACGAAGACGGTTTAAGAAAATTGATACAGAGTGTTTTAGACAGTGAATGATGATTTTTCAGAATATGAACAGAACCTGAAGAAGTTTCTAGTGACAGTGAAGATGAATTTAGTGAAGAAAGCAGTGAGGAAATTAACAATGAAAGCTGTGATGACGTGCCAGGCCCTTCAAAACGTGTTCACATTTCCATGCAGAAAAATCAATGTGACTGGATTTGGACTAAAACTGACACCCATTTACGGCAAATAGTGGTGTTTGTAAAGCCTTACTGGACAAGTATTCGCCAGAGGTGCCCTCTGCACTTTCAATATTCTCGGAATACATGGAACCCTTATTCGACAAAATATGTGACGAAACAAATGCTTGCGCAACAAGGCAGTTGAACAATCCCAACAGAAGTGTTGAAAGACGATGAAAAATGGTTTAGCACTACGGCAGATGAAATTAGGGCCTATATAGCTTTAGTTATTCTGATGTCTCAAGTGCAAAAATCACGTATTCAATTGTACTGGAGCAAAAGCCGATGCCTTGACACCCCAATTTTTTATGAAACAATGAGTAGGGAGAGATTAAAATTGATTTTCCGTTTCTTACATTTCACTGATGACAACAAATAAAACCAATGTGATAAACTAAAAAAAATTAGACCTATAAAAAAGCGCTTCTCTTCCAAATTTTCAGAATTATATCACCCATGTCAGGATATTGCTCTAGATGAAAGTCTAATGAAATTCAGGGGCCGTCTTTCATTTGTGCAGTGTAATAGATCCAAACGAGCAACATTTGGCATAAAAGTTTACAAAATTTGTGAATCTAGTTCAGGTTACTGCCTTTATTTCAGAATCTATGTAGGTGAAGATACAGTAGATTCTAATCTTCCTGCCATTATCAATGTAGTGCTCAGTATGTGTGAACCATTATTGAACCAAGGTCACACATTATTTTTAGATAATTGGTATTCCTCTCCGGATTTATTTAGAAGACTTACTGAGAAACAAACAAACACAATTGGGACTGTAAGACCTAATCAGAAAGATATGCCGCGCAATATCTGCAAAAATAAACTAAAGCACGGGGAGCATGAGATATGGAGTGCCAAAAATATCCTATGTGTGAGGTGGAGAGATAATAAGGATGTTTATTTTCTCTCCACTAAACACAAATCAGCAGACATCACGGAGACGGGAAAAATGAAAAGAAAACGAGGCCAAACACCAAGAGAGAAGGTCCAAAAACTGAAATGTGCCCTTGAATACCAGAAGGGGATGGGAGGTGTTGATTTACAGGACCAGGTGACAGCTCTGTTTCCCATACTGCGACGCACAGTGAAGGGGTATAGGAAAATATTTTTCTATCTTGATATATGTATTTACAACTCCTTCATTGTGTATTATGAGATGACGGGAAACAAGAAGACAAGTTATGCAGACTTCAGAATAACAATTGCGCAACAGCTACTGGAATCCGTGCACCTGCCTGAGTATTCGGTTCGAGGTCGACCTTCTTCCTGCGCAACCCCTTTGAGACTACAGGCAAAATCATGGGCTCACTTCCCTATACACATTCCCTCAACTGAAAAAAAGAGAAAAGTGACCAAAAGATGTGTCGTGTGCTACAGTAGGGGTAAACAAAGTGAAAGTGTATGGCAGTGTAAAAAGTGTGGTGTTGCTCTTCATTTAGAGGATTGTTTTGAGATTTATCACACACAGCAGCAATATTAAAACAATACTATTGGTGAGTTTATGCCTTCAGCATTGTGCATGCAAATTTTCAGCAAAAAATAATTATTGGTTGCTTTTAAATGACTTTTTAAGCTGTCACCACCCTCAGAGCTGTGGGACTTAAATCTGATGTCTTGGTTAGTTGCCCAGGCATTTAAATGTGACGCGATTAGGTTAATGTATTCAAATTTACACTGTGCTTCAAAATTGATATTTGGAAACAAATGCTACTTAATTTCATCATTAGACTTTCAATATGTATATTCCAATTTAGACTGTCATCCATCCAAACTCCTAAAAATGTTGTATTTCCTGTATATTTAATTTCATTTTCATCCATTATAATTTCAGGTAAATTAACTCCCTTATTGATTTTATTATGAAAACCCAATGCCTGACTCTTGTCCTTATTTATAACTAATTTGTTATTTTGAAACCAAATTGATACTTCTTTCAAATTATTTATTACATTTTCTTTGAGTTCGTCATCATTTTGACCTGATATCAAGAGGCTCGTATCATCTGCAAATAAGGAGCATTTTAAAGAATTTTGTGAATAAAGTGCCAAATCATTAATATACAAAATAAATAGCAATGGCCCTAAAACTGAGCCCTGGCAGGAACTCCACAGTTTATGCTAGCAGCTTTTGATTATAGTTTTTATTTCCTTTTAGTTTTGTCAACAAACTCTATTTCTATTATACAAATAAAAATATTTAGTAATTAACTTCCACTTATCTTAAGAAGTTGATGTTAATAATTCTATCTTCTTTATATGAGATTAATTTCATGAACATTTGTCCACATCTTCAGACAACACACTTCGTTGTCAAGGATACTATGTATTTATGTATTACCAACATCTGAAGGCGAAACAAACCTAAAAACAGAATCATTGCCGGTATGTCAAAATTCATTACGCGATTTTTATTTTTTAAAATAAATATTTTTTTCCCAAACTATTAAATCTATGGGAACATTTAATTGTTTTATTAATTTAACTTTGGGATTTATTTCATGGTAAAATGACCAAAAATGATCTGCTACGGCCGATTTATCAATTTGTTTATATTAAGATGTTACGAAAATGTTCTTTCTTTCTGGTTTCCAAACTACGTTTCGTCTTTCCAATATAAACCTGATCACAATCTAAACAATTAAATTGACAAGTACCAGATTTTTTATTATTAGGAATTTTATCTTTTTTAGAAAATTGTAATAAATTTTTAATACTATATTTATTTTGAGGAACTAAAGTTATACCAACTTCTTTAAACAAAATTTTGAAAATGTTTATTAACCCAAGTATGGTAACTAAATTTTTTAAATTTATAATCATCTTTTATTTTTTTAAGAGTAGAAATATCATTAATACTTTTTTGATATTAAAATTTTTCAATTTTCTTTGGTATGAAATCTTTATTAAAACCATTAATTAAAGCAGTATTAATAATATGTTTATATTCTTTATTAAATTATTCTTTATTCAGGGGTATATTTATTAATCTATAAATCAAACTATTAAAAACAGCAAATTTATGTGGAAAAGGGTTAAAACTTTTACTTTTTATGCAATTATCAATATGAGTGGATTTCCTACAAATACCAAAATCTAATTTGTTATTATTTGTTATTATTTTCAAATCTAGAAAAGGAAGAAATCCATTAAATTCAATTTCTAAAGTGAATTTTATAGCTTTATCTTGTGAATTTAGTAATTTTAAAGCATCATTAATTTGTTTTTCAGGAACAATAGCAAAAATATCATCAACATATCTATACCATGTTTTAAAACTCAAAGGAAAAGCTTTAGAGACTTGAATTTCGAAAAAAAACTCTTTAAAAGATCAGCAAGAAAAGGTGAAAGAGGATTACCCATTGCTAAGCCAGAAGTTTGTTGAAAAAATTCACCATTAAAGGTGAAAAAATTTTGATCCGAACAAAAATCAGTAAGTTTAACAAAATCAACTATTAAGTCCTCATGTAAATTTATTGAATTCAACCACTTTTTTAAATAAATTAAAAGTTTTTCTCTAGGCATACTAGGAAATAAGGCAGTTACATCAAAAGAAATAAGTGTATCAGTTTTAGATGATACAACACTATCAATCTTTTGTATTAGTTCAAAAGAGTTTTTAATACTTAAACTGTCAAATTTATCAAAATTACTACATTTTTTATGTAACCATTTTGCTAAATTATAAGTTGGTGAGTTTATACAAACAACAATAGGTCTTATTTTTATTACCGGGCTTATGAATTTTAGGAAGGGCATAAATTCTAGGTAAATAAAAAATAAATAAACAAAATTAATCCTGAAGTTAAATTATTAAAAAAAATTAAATGTTCCCATAGATTTAATAGTTTGGGAAAAAATATTTATTTAAGAAAATAAAAATCACATAATGAATTTTGACATACCGGCAATTGATTCTGTTTTTAGGTTTGTTTTGTTTTCAGATGTTGGTAATACGTAAATACATGGTATCTTTGACAACGAAGTGTGTTGACTGAAGATGTGGGCAAATGTTCATGAAATTAATCTCGTATAAAGAAGATAGAAGTATTAACATTAAGTTTATAAGATAAGTGGAAGTTAATTACTAAATATTTTTATTTGTATAATATTGTCACCCAAATATCGGAAAGCCCGACCAACGACAGCTGAGAAGGGACCAGAGGCATCCGGCCAACACCCACCGATTAATCTCAGTCACTAACTGAGGGGATGATTAGGGAAGTGTCACTTGTCGCTGGCCGCCTCTTTCCCCTTTCCCTGCCATCTGGAACCTTCGCGGTGATTCACTGAAACGAGGGACTTCTAGAAAACAGTGATATTCCTATAAAAAGGGCTGCAATGAGTGAGTTCAGTCAGTTCTTGGCGAGCTATGAGGAGCGCCCAGTGAGGGGACGGCCTGCGTACGTGCGTCGGAGGAGTTTACGTAATTGCGAGTGCAATTGGAACTGTAACGGACGAACTGGTGAATCGTAATTGTGTGCATTACGTAATTCTGTGTAATTGGCAAGTGTTCAACTGTAATTCGGTGGAAATAAAGAACATTTTTGAGTGGTGCAATTGGACTTTTCATTTCACGAACCCACAAAGTCACACTGGTGTCAGAAGTGGGATGACAACATCACCGAACATTACAACGATGGACGCGGCATTGGAAAAAAATTTGGAGAAGATGATGGAAATGAAGGCCGGACTGACATCGGAAATGAAGACGGAAAATGACATCACCTAGAAAATGGAAAAGAAGTTGGAGACGGCAAATAACAACTTGGCCGCGAAGATGAACGAGTTAACAACAAAAACAGAAGCGGCAAAAACAAACTTGGCCACGACAATAACCGCAAAGATGGCCGAACTGACCACGGAAATGAAGGTGGCGAACGAGGCTCTCGTCGCCAAATTTGAAGAACAGTTGGCCGGCGTGAGGGATGACGTGACGGAGCTGGGCAAGCGGATGGGCCAAGTGGACGAGCGCGTCGAGGACCTGGCGAACCGCTTCAATGACCTAGAGGAAAAGGCCGACAGTAACGTCAAGTCCCTGAACGCCGTGGTAGAAGACGTCGAAGACCTTGCGAACCGCGTAAACAACCTGGAGGGAGAGGCCGACAGCAGCGTCAAGTCCCTGAACGCCATGGTGGAGGACGTCGTCGGCAGGAAGCTGAAGGATTTGAAGGCCGACGCGCCGGGGCGCGACACAACATCTGCGCGCGTCAAACCTCCCAAGTATGACGGAGCGTCAACGTTTGAAGTCTTCCGCCGCCAGTTCGACACAGTGGCCAAGCACAACAAATGGTCGCCAGAGAAGGAGGCCACACAGTTAATAGCCAGCCCCCAGGGACGGGTCGTGGAATTCCTGAACGTGGTACAGATAACGTCGGCGCCCAAGGACATCTGGGAGGCCCTGGAGAATCGTTTTGGGAACCACCGCTTAGCCGCAGCGTACCGCAGCCAGCTGAAGGCAAGGTCACAGCAGCCAGAGGAGGCGCTGCAGGAGTTCGCCCTGGCAGTTGAACAACTGGCTAGCAAGGCCCTAGTCGACCTCCCACCAGAGCTCGTATCCCGGGAAGCTGCCTACACATTCGTGGACGGGGTACGAGACACGGAGATTCGTCAGCGCCTAATGCTCGGCGATTATAAAACCATCCACGAGGCGCTGACGGCAGCATTAAGGATGGAGGCGGCCAAGGTAACAGCTATACCGACGTCGAGAGCGAGGAGTGTCCGCAACACCGGAGACAGAAGACCAGCCGAGGGACGCCGGCGAACACCTAGTGGCCTGTGTTGGGTGTGTGGACAGCCCGGGCACCTGCAGAGAGACTGCCGAGACTAGGAAGGGCAGCCGGAGGAACGAGTAAGGCCCGGCGTGGTGAGGAGCACGTTGGCACCGTCCACACCATCTCCTCGAGTGACATTGTGCGCAGTCAGCCGGCGGATGGATGACAGCCTCATCGCGGACGGCTGGGTAATAGGAAAGCCGTGCCGCGTGCTCCTGGATACCGGGGCGGACGTGACCATCGTCAGACCTGACGTGGTGAAGGGTTTGCCGACGAGGAAGCCGAGCCGACCGTTACAGCTTGTGACGGCATCGGGCGACACCTTGCCTGTGGAGAAGGAGGCCCTGCTAAAGTTGACCGTGGGAAGGAGTACCGTACGTCTGTGGGTGTTCGTCGCGAAAATGGCTGAGGAGGTGATACTGGGATTGGATGCCCTCAGGAGCCACGAGGCGACGGTCGACGTCGGCAAGAAGGTCCTGCGGCTCAACGGAGAAGAGGTTATACTCCGTCAACCAGAAGAGCGCCTTGGAATTTGCAGGGTCGTCTTGAACGAAGACATGGTTGTCCCCGCGAGGAGCGAGTTGGTGGTGACGGCGCGACTGGAAGGCCAGAGAACCAGGAACATGATGCTGGACCAGAAGACGCCTGTGCACGGACTATGTGTAGCCAGGGCAATTCTGCCGTGCCGAGAGGAGGTGCCAGTGAGACTGCTAAATCCAACGGACACCGATCACGATGTCCAGGCCGGGACTGAGTTGGGAACTTGCGAGCCCGTGGTAAGCGTGACAGCAATCGACAAGACAGGAGCCGGTGCCGACGCAACACCTGGGGCCCCGGCTAAAAGGCTTACTTGAGAGGGCTGCCCACCACCTGACCTCAGAACACCTGGAGAAAGTTCGACAACTGCTATCTGCTTGGCAGCAATCCTGGACAGCTTTGGTAGGCACACAACTCAGGGCGATAAAGGAGAGCGTACAACCCTGGCGAACTTCCTGCAGGGATAACCGGCCGGCCGAGGTGATACTCACCCGGCTGAGAATTGGGCACACACGTGCGACTCATGGCCATCTGTTAAGAGGGGAACCGGCCCCTGTGTGTGCTCCGTGTGCAGTACGCCTCACTGTGCGGCATGTATTGCTGGATTGCCCGCAGTACATCCGCGTTCGCCAGTCTTTGGGCCTAAGGACTAACTTGCACGGTATTTTAGGGGACGACCCAGTGGCCGTGGATAAGGCACTGCGGTTTGTCTTTAAAATTGGTTTTAATAAACAAGTCTGACTTGTATTTTATATTTATTAATTTTAGAGATTTTAAATTTTTAGTACTGGGATGAGTTTTTTATATGCTTTTAATAGTTGAGTGTTTTTATTTTATCTTACTTTTTAACTTTGTGTAGCTTTTAGTTCTTAGAGTTGACTTCGGGCCCAAATGACCTTGTTGTCGACGGGCCCTAAAACACTACACACTCACTCACTCACTCACTCACTCACTCACTCGAAAACTGCTGAGACGATACCAGCGCGTCTTCAGCCAAGGTGATAGTGACTACGGCCGCACGAACAAAGTGCTTCACCGCATCGACACCGGGGACGCCCGGCCTATTCGGCAACCACATTGACGCGTTCCGCTGGCGAAGCAAGGGGCGGTACGAGACATGCTGGAGGACATGAGATCCAGGGGAGTGATTGAAGAGTCGGACAGCCCTTGGTGCTCCCCTGTAGTCTTGGTGACGAAGAAGAACGGCGAGCTGCGCTTCTGCGTAGACTACAAAAAGTTGAACGCTGTCACGCGGAAGGACTGTTTTGCCTTACCCCGGATTGACGACACCGTGGACACGCTAGCTGGTGCACAGTGGTTCTCGACCCTGGACCTGAAGTCGGGCTACTGGCAGGTAGCTCTAGACCCAAGAGACAAGGAGAAGACCGCATTCTCGACAGGCCAAGGGCTCTGGCAGTTCACGGTTATGCCCTTTGGCCTCTGCAATGCACCAGCTACCTTCCAACGCCTCATGGAGTCAGTGATGAGAGGGCTGACTTACTACGCCTGCCTTCTATACCTGGACGACATCATCATCGTCGGGAAGACTTTTAAAGAACACCTCGAGAATATGAGTAAGATGCTACAGAGACTGTAGGCGACAAACTTCAAGCTGAACGCGAAGAAGTGCCAGCTCTTCCGCAAGGAAGTGAACTACTTGGGCCACATAGTCCCAGCAACGGGGTTGCCGCAGACCCGTAGAAGACACAGGCTGTGAGAGATTGGCCTCGCCCAAAGGATAAGAAAGAGTTGCGCAGTTTCCTAGGGCTGTGCAGTTATTACCGCTTCTTCATAAAGGAGTTCTCCAACATCGCAAAACCCCTCACCCGCCTGACAGAGGAACACCGGTCTTATGCGTGGACGGAGGACGCCAAAAACGCTTTCCAGCACCTGAAGAACACCCTGTGCAGTGCTCCAATTTTGGGATTTCCACAACCGGGTGGCGTATTCATTGTGGACACCGACGTCAGCGACCATTGCATTGGAGGTGTCCTATCGCAGATCCAGGATGGCCATGAACGGGTGATAGCCTACTACAGCAAGACGCTATCGAAGGCAGAGAAGAACTACTGCGTCACCTGACGGGAGTTACTGGCGGTAGTAAAGACCTTAGAGCACTTCCACAAGTACCTGTACGGTCAGCCATTCCACCTGAGGACTGACCATTCCGCCCTAACCTGGCTATTGAGCTTTAGGAACCTGGAAGGCCAGAGAACACGTTGGGTTCAGAGGCTGCAGGAGTATGACTTCACCTCGGAACATCGTAGAGGAAAGAGCCACGGTAACGCTGACGCCATGTCCCGAAGACCCTGTCCAGAAGAGTGCGGCTAGTGCACAAGAGTGGAAGAGAAGGAGCGTGCTGCAGCAGTCCGAGTAGTCATGGCAGTGCCTGCGGACGGCTGGTATAGCGCAGGCCTAAGGAGGGGGTAGCTGCCGGACGCAGACTTGGGGCCACTCTTGAGGGAAGTGGAGGCAGGGACGAGACCAACCTGGGAGGACATCGCACCGAGGAGCGCTATCTACAAGTCGTCCTGGGCCCAATGGGACTCGTTGAAGACCAGGGAGGGCGTGCTGTTCCGGGTATGGAAATCACCCGATGGGAAGATGCAGAGAGAACAGTTGGTACTTCCCCGGAGTAAGGTCCCGGAAGTCTTGGAGGAAGTGCACGCCGGTACTTCGGGAGGACACCTGGGAGCGAACCGAACGATTGACAAACTACGGCAGCGCTACTACTGGCTGAGGCTCCGAGCAGACGCTGAGAGATGGTGCCGTCAGTGTCACGTGTGCACGGCGAGTCGTGGCCCCCAGACTAGGAGCCGGGGTCGCATGCAGCAGTACAACGTCGGAGCGCCATTCGAACGGATCGCCGTTGACATTGCTGGACCGTTCCCATTTTCTGACTGAGGCAACAAGTACCTAATGGTGATCGTGGACTACTTCACCAAGTGGCCGGAGGTGTATGCCATCCCAAACCAAAAGGCAAAGACAATCACAGACTGCCTCGTGGAGCAAGTGTTCTGTCGATTTGGGGTGCCGATAGAGCTACACAGTGACCAGGGTACCAACTTTGAGTCCAACCTAATGAAGGAGGCACTACAAAGGCTTGGGGTGAACAAGACCCGCACGACGCCTCTACATCCCCAGTCGGATGGCATGGTCGAAAGGTACATCAAGACCTTAGAGGAACACCTGAGGAAGGTCGTGGCCAGCCATCAGCGAGACTGGGACGTCAAGGTGCCACTGTTCTTGCTGGCCTACCGCTCGTCTACACACGACACAACTGGAATGACACCAGCCAGCTTAATGTTCGGCCGAGAGTTATGCCTCCCTTTTGACCTGGCTTTTGAAAGCCCTCCTGGAGCGAAACAGCCAGCGACCGAGTATGTGGAGAACCTGGTGGACCACCTCCACGACATGCACGAGATGGCTCGCCAGAACATCCAGAAGGCGAGCGATCGCATGAAGACCAGGTATGACAGGCAAGCCAACAGCCAAGGGTTCCAACAAGGTGACCTGGTCTGGTTGTACCGTCCTACCCGAACCAAGGGACGCTGCCTGAAGCTCCAGCAGCCATGGCTAGGACCGTACCGTGTGGTGAAGAGGATTAACGACATGGTCTACCGCATACAGAAGGTTCCCCAAGGAAACATGTTGGTGGTACACCTGGATCGTCTAGCCCGCTACGATGGTGCTGTTCAGGACGACCAGCTTTGAGGAGGTAGCAGTGTCACCCAAATATCCGACCAACGACAGCTGAGAAGGGACCAGAGGCATCCGGCCAACACCCACCGATTAATCTCAGTCACTAACTGAGGGGATGATTAGGGAAGTGTCACTTGTCGCTGGCCGCCTCTTTCCCCTTCCCCTGCCGTCTGGAACCTTCGCGGTGTTTCACTGAAATGAGGGACTTCTAGAAAACAGTGATATTCCTATAAAAAGGGCTGCAATTAGTGAGTTCAGTCAGTTCTTGGCGAGCTGTGAGGAGCGCCCAGTTAGGGGACGGACTGTGTACGTGCGTCGGAGGAGTTTATTGCATAATTGCGAGTGCAAGTGGAACTGTAACAGACGAACTGGTGAATCGTAATTGTGTGCATTACGTAATTCTGTGTAATTGGCAAGTGTTCAACTGTAATTCGGTGGAAATAAAGAACATTTTTGAGTGGTGCAATTGGACTTTTCATTTCACGAACCCACAAAGTCACAATATTTATTACTGCACTGTAACTAGCTTCATTTTCTTTGTAATCAGTAGCTAATAATTTGAAGCATCCATTTTCATTGTTTTCACTTTTAGGTTACTATGGATTATAACAACATTTATGCATTTAATTTAAATTTTATAGATACCAATTCTGAAATTAAGCTATATTTAAAACTTCAAAAGAAGAAAAGATCTATTCTTGCAGACATTCGTTTTCTAAATCTTTTTGTAAAACATAAAGTAGTTCCTATATTTGTTAGAAAAACTATTGCATTTGATAATAATAGTATTCATCAAAAAGCAGCAGAGAAAAAAGTAATTCAAGTTGAAAGAAGTTCATTTTTTAAAAGTTTAAGTAATATTGAATTTAAATTATATGATTACATCTTAAATTAAAGAAGATTTTGGGTTATACAATATGGCTTAATTTAGAATCCAAATTAATTCATATTCTTAATATAAATATGAAAAATAAAACTGCTAAATTAAAAAAGAAATTATATAATGTGCATTTGAAACAAAATAAATTAAACCCAGTTATTAAAAATAATAAAGATAATGTTGACTCTATCTATCAAAAACCTTAGCCTATATAAGGCTGGTGTGGAGGTTAACTAAAATAATAAGAGATAAATGATGAAGCCTGGGACTTAAGTACTTATGATAGTAAGTCGCCACAAATGGTGTATCTCAGATGCGAGAGCCCCTAGTGGTCTACCGGGGAAATATATGAGTCAACTGGAGAATTTAATGTCAGGTCGGCACCAGCTCAAAGCTTAAGAGCAACTGAACGGAAACCAGGAGATCTGTGGTTCAAATCCCGGCCATGGCATTGAATTTTTCATGTTGACTCTATCAGAAACCTTAGCCTATATAAGGCTAGCTTGGAGGAATCATTAATTTCCATCAATTAACTAAAATAATAAGAGTTAAATGGTGAAGCCTGGGGCTTAAGTACTTACGATAGTAAGTCGCCACAAATGGTGTATCTCGGATGCGAGAGCTCCTAGTGGTCTACCGGGAAAATATATGAGTCAACTGGAGAACTTAATGTCAGGACGGCACGTTGGCCATGGTAGCTCAAAGGTTAAGAGCGACTGGACGGAAACCAGGAGATCCGTGGTTCAAATCCCGGCCATGGCATTGAATTTTTCATGTTGACTCTATCACAAACCTTAGCCTATATAAGGCTAATGTGGAGGAATGATTAATTTCCATCAATTAACTAAAATAATTTTGTTAATTTATCAAATTCTAACCTTAATGAAAAAGAGTTAAATTGTTTAAATCAAGGTTTAAAGACGTGTGTAGATTTTTCAAACAATATAGATGATTATATTGAAGATATAGAAATTGCTAGTGAAGATTTAAATGAAAATAATAAATATTTGATTAAATTAAAATGTAGCAAAATATTACAAAATTTAGATAAATACAAACCAAAAAGAAATAATGATGATGATGATGATGATGATAGTGATAGTGATAGTGATAGTGATAAGGATAAGAAGAATAAGAAGAATAAGAAGAATAAGAAGAACAAGAAGAACAAGAACAATAATAATAATAATAATAATAATAATAATAATAATAATAATAATAATAATAATAAACATATTATTAAATCATTAAATCAAAAAGATTTAATTTTCACCAAAGCGGATAAAGGTAATAGAATTGTACTTTTAGATAAATTAGATTATATTAATAGAGTTAACCTTTTACTTCAAGGTAAAGATTTTATAAAGATTAATAAAGACCCATTAAAATCTTGTATTACAAATTTTAATAAAATACTTAATGAAGTGAAGTTACATCAGACAAAGAAAAACATTCTGTAAAGGATAGTAATCCTGGTTTACCTAGAATTTATGCCCTTCCTAAAATTCATAAGTCCGGTAATAAAATGAGACCTATTGTTAATTGTATAAACTCACCAACTTACAATTTAGCAAAATGGTTACACAAAAAATATAGTAATTTTGATAAATTTGACAGTTTAAGTATTAAAAACTCTTTTGAACTAATACAAAAGATTGATAGTGTTGTATTATCTAAAACTGATACACTTATTTCTTTTGATGTAACTGCCTTATTTCCTAGTATGCCTAGAGAAAAACTTTTAATTTATTTAAAAAAGTGGTTGAATTCAATAAATTTACATGAGGACTTAATAGTTGATTTTGTTAAACTTACTGATTTTTGTTCGGATCAAAATTTTTTCACCTTTAATGGTGAATTTTTTCAACAAACTTCTGGCTTAGCAATGGGTAATCCTCTTTCACCTTTTCTTGCTGAACTTTTTAAGAGTTTTTTCGAAATTCAAGTCACTAAAGCTTTTCCTTTGAGTTTTAAAACATGGTATAGATATGTTGATGATATTTTTGCTATTGTTCCTGAAAAACAAATTAATGATGCTTTAAAATTACTAAATTCACAAGATAAAGCTATAAAATTCACATTAGAAACTGAATTTAATGGATTTCTTCCTTTTCTAGATTTGAAAATAATAAGAAATAATAACAAATTAGATTTTGGTATTTTTAGGAAATCTCATATTGATAATTGCATAAAAAGTAAAAGTTTTAACCCTTTTCCACATAAATTTGCTGTTTTTAATAGTTTGATTTATAGATTAATAAATATACCCCTGAATAAAGAATAATTTAATAAAGAATATAAACATATTATTAATACTGCTTTAATTAATGGTTTTAATAAAGATTTCATACCAAAGAAAATTGAAAAATTTTAATATCAAAAAAGTATTAATGATATTTCTACTCTTAAAAAAATAAAAGATGATTATAAATTTAAAAAATTTAGTTACCATACTTGGGTTAATAAACATTTTCAATTTTTTTTTAAAGAGGTTGGTATAACTTTAGTTCCTCAAAATAAATATAGTATTAAAAATTTATTACAATTTTCTAAAAAAGATAAAATTCCTAATAATAAAAAATCTGGTATTCATCAATTTAATTGTTTAGATTGTGATCAGGTTTATATTGGAAAGATGAAACGTTGTTTGGAAACCAGAAAGAAAGAACATTTTTGTAACATTAAATATAAACAAATTGATAAATTGGCCATAGCAGATCATTTTTGGTCATTTTACCATGAAATAAATCCCGAAGTTAAATTATTAAAACAATTAAATGTTCCCATAGATTTAATAGTTTGGGAAAAAATATTTATTTTAAAAAATAAAAATCGCGTAATGAATTTTGACATACTGGCAATTGATTCTGTTTTTAGGTTTGTTTCGCCTTCAGATGTTGGTAATACGTAAATACATGGTATCCTTGACAACGAAGTGTGTTGACTGAAGATGTGGGCAAATGTTCATGAAATTAATCTTGTATAAAGAAGATAGAAGTATTAACATCAACTTCTTAAGATAAGGGGAACTTAATTACTAAATATATTTATTTGTATAATATTTATTACCCCACTGTAACTAGCTCCATTTTCTGTGTAATCTATTTCTATTATTTGCCTTTGCTCTCTCAAGTAGGAGACAAACCAGTTATTTGCAGTTTCCCTAATTCCGTAATGAGATAATTTCTTTCATAGTATTCCATGATCAACTAAATCAAAAGCTTTAGACAGGTCGAGGAATATTCCAATATATTTTTCTGAATTGTCAAGCTTTTGGTGCACTTCGTCTATAAACTGTATCAGTGTAGTATTAATGGACTTTCCTTTTTGAAAGCCATGCTGCCGATCAGGAATTACATTAAATTTTTAAATTAAGTTGCACAATCTAATAAAAACCACTCTTTCTAATATTTTGCCAAAGATCGATAGCAGTGAGATGGGTGTAAAATTTTGAACTTCCCTTTTTATACATTGGCTTTATTTTTGCCATCTTAAAGCAGTCTGGGAACCTACCTTCACTCAATGATAAATTTATTAAGTGCACTAATGGTTTTACTAAATGGGCAGAGCATGGTTTTACCAAGAAATTTGAAAATCCATCCAAATCAGTAGAGCTTTTATTTTTCATACTTTTTATTATGGTGTGTAGTTCATCTTCTGTTGTGGGTGCAAGAAAGATAGTCGGATATGTTTTATTACTTATTTTTTACCTTCCGTTACTTTTGACTCCCCTACAATCAATTTTGGTACCCCAGCATAATACTGACTAAAAACCTCTGCAACCATCCGAGGATCATCTATAATTTTGCCTTCTTTCTGGAGTTTGTAATCATCTCGCGTGGCTTTTACTTTGGTTTCCTGTTTTATAATTTTCCAGGTAGTCTTAGACTGAATTTGCTAATTGTTTATCATTGTACAGTTTCTTTGCTTTTCTAATAACCTCATTAAAAATTCTTTTATAATTCAATAAGTATTGTGTAAAGGTTTCTGATATTTTATTTTCCTTTGAGATTTTATTTAGAAATCTTAACCTTTTACTAGATATTAGAATACCTTTGGTCATCCAATTTTGCTGCTTATGCTCATTCGTTTTAAATCTTCTCCAAGGACACGCAATACTTACATGAAACTTGAGAATACTGACAAACTCTAGAAAGGTTGCATCTACATTTACTTTAGAATAAACATTTTCCCATTCCTCTCTAGATAGCAAATAATTTAAATAATCAATATTCTGCTTCCCTAAGCATTGCTTATACTGAGATATGTCACACTGTCTATTTGTTTTGAGGTTCCTTTGGTTATATATAACAAATATTTGACCATAGTGATCTGATAATGCAGTGTCAATAATTTCAGTATTATATTGAGTAGCACGTTTATTAATGATCAACTGGTCTATTGCTGATTTAGATGTATTTGTTACCCTAATGGACAAGTTCACTACATCTTGCATGCCATAAATGAATATTAAATTATCCAAATTACTCTTTCAGGGTTACTACTCAGATAGTCAATATTAATATCCCCTGTTATTACTACATTAGTTTGCCTTTTACATAAATTCTCTAGTAAAGTGTCTAAACTTTCTAAAAATAGCAGAACATTGCTACTTGGATTCCGATATATACAAATTATTACAGTTTTATGTTCAACCAGTTCTATCATATTGATCTCAAAAAATTCTTCACATGCCAAATAATCAAATTTCCCAAGATCGTTTACTTTGATTCCATCTTTTAGGAACATGCAAGAACCCCCATTATTTTTTTGTTTTCTACAATAGGAGCTGACTAAGGTATATCCTTCCAGTTTAAACATTTCTATTTCCTCCTGTTTGAGCCAATGCTCTGTTAAGGCTACAATGTGTATGTCCTTTAACATATCTTTTAAGAGAATTTTTAAATTAATTTTTTTGTTTCTCGCACTTTGTATGTTTTGGTGAAGTATTTTAATCCCTGCATTTTAAGAGCTACCTGTTGTAGCACCATCTTTACTATGGTATTTGAAACTAAAATCATTTTGGCTTGGTTGAACAGTTGGATATGCCATATTGATTTTTTCAAAATCTGTTTCACCTCCTACCTGCTTAGAATCTTAGAATTATTTTCTACTTCAACAGATTAAACCATAAATGACAGGATATTTTCATAAGTTTTCTGTGAAGAATAGCATCAAATTCCGGAGAGTAATGCAAAGACTTCACTTCTTGGATATGTAACAACAAATGACGTAAAAAACATTATTGCAACTTTGAAATCAAAAAATTCTAGTGGATGGGATGATCTGCCACCTAGGCTTGTAAAAATAATTGGGAATAAAATAAGTGAGCCACTTGCAAAAATATTTAACCAATCTTTTCATTATGGCATTTTTCCAGAAAGAATGAAATATGCATTAATAACTCCTTTGCACAAAGGTGGTACATATGAACAAGAAAACTATCGCCCAATATCAGTCTTGACAAGTTTTTCAACAATATTAGAAAAATTAGTATATGTTAGACTAAAAGCTTTTTTGGAAAAAAATAAAATATTAAATGATTGCCAACATGGTTTTAGAAAAAATTTATCAACAATTACAGCTGTAACCACATTAGTAAATGAAATAGCACTAAATTTAGATTTACAAAAAAATACTGCTGCAATAATGTGTGACATTTCGAAGGCTTTTGACTGCGTAAGTCATCAAATTCTTTTAAAAAAACTTGAATATTATAATATAAAAGATCAAAACTTAAAGTGGTTTCATTCATACCTGTCCAATCGCAAACAAAGTGTAATTAGTAAATGTAGCACTGGAATTTATAAATCAAAATGGAGAGAAAATACCAGTGGTGTACCGCAAGGCTCTGTGCTGGGTCCTCTGCTTTATATACTTTACACTAACGATTTACCTCAAAGTATAAATGGGTATCCAATATTGTATGCAGATGACACATCAGTTATTTTACAAAATATAAGTCATAATAGTTTGCAAACTGATATAAGCAATGCATTAAATAACTTAGACAAATGGTTCACTGATAATGGTATGAGCTTAAATAAAACAAAAACTAGTATTATACAATTTAAAACTGCTGCTAATGCTAATCTGAAACAAGATAATGTAGACAATAATAATAGTTCTACAATAAAGGGTTATAGTAAGATATTAGGAATGCACATAGATGAATGCTTAAAATGGAATATCCATATTGAACATATAACCAAAAAATTGAATTCGGCCTGCTATAACATGTTATGCCTGACAAATATGATGAATATAGAAACAAAAAAAATTGTATATTACAGCTATTTTCATTCGATCTTGGCCTATGGTATAATATTGTGGGGAAATGCATCGGGATGGGAAACTGTTTTTAAAATTCAAAAAAAGGTAATACGTATAATGTTACATGCTAACTTTAAAGATTCATGACAACCACTATTCAAAAAATTAAAAATTCTAACAATGCCCTCAGTATATATTTTAGAGTTATCCACCTATGTATATAAAAATTATGAGAAATTTATCCAAAAACAAAATCGTCATCATTACGGCACTCGGAAAGAGTCCAGCATAAAATACCCCATGCATAGATTAACATTATATGAAAAAACACCCCATTATATGGGTATAAAAATATACAATAAATTACCTCAACGACTCAAAGAAATAAAAACTCTGAAACTATTTAATAAAAGTGTAAAAGATCTGTTATTACATAAGACATATTACTCCATACAGGAATTCATGGATGACACAATATCATAACTACTTGTAATAGATAATTATTTATTTATATATTATTTGTTATTTATTATTATTTAATATTATTATTTATTATTATTACTTGTAATTGATAATTTATGTACATATACATTAGAATTAGTTTTTCTTTTTCTTTCTTTTAAATTTCTTTTATGTATAACTTGACGACTCACCAGTTTACCAGCTAGGCTGACAATGTAAACGTTATGTGACAATAAAGATTCTATTCTATTCTATTCTATTTTAGTACTTGGATGCTCACTAAACCTTTTGCCATCAGCCATTTAAATTCTTGCACCATAACTTTACCAAAATTTGCAATTTAGTATCTTCTTCAAGATTTTTGAATGAGTTAAAATCAGAATATCTAGTGAAACTGTTATATTTAAAGAAATATGTGCTTAGGTTCTATGTGATATAAGCATTATCATCCCCGAACAGTGCCCGCCTCTGTAGCGTGGTGTTAGCATGTCTACCTCATACTTATGAGGTCCTGAGTTTGAATCTAGGTCAGAGTGAGTTATCTGGGGTTTCCCCTTATTCTGAAAGATGAATGTTGGGTAACTCTAATGTCTATGAACCCCTGGGCTCATTTGAGCTTCATTTAACCCATGTATCATCTGATATGACTTAGGTTGGAGGACGTTACTTAAAAAAAAAAGGACTTGAAGCTTTCACGGCGAGCATTACTAATCAAGGCGTCGCGGGTGATCAGCTGTGTCAAATTAATAAACGTCGAGTTTTCGGCCATTGTAAACTCCATGGATCTGAAGAAGGCCATGGAGTTTACAATGGTCGAAAGTTCAACGTTTATTAATTTGACACCACTGATCACCCACGAAGCCTTGATTTAAAAAAAGTACTTGAGCATATTCACATATTTGAAAAACAACTACCCTATCTTTTCATAATGTCATTGTGATTCTAGAAGTAGAATAGAATATTATTTCTCATCTTTCTTCATACATACATGCATACATAAATACATTACCATTAACAACAGTCATAACACACAATAAGACACTTTCTTATTCACACCCAATGTATCCTTCCTACCTTCTTGCCTTAACTTTTGGTCTCAATACGCATGACCCCTGGTTTTCTGTGTATTGATGACCCTCTGCTCTCTTATATTCCTTGTTCCAGTTTCTCTAACCTTAATTGTTGGTCATTCTTAATCATTCTTAACCATTTCTCTCTGATTTTCCCCAGATAATCATCTATGCTTCTTACTTCTTGAAATAAGCATTTCTTGGTTTCAGGAGGACACAATTTCTATTAACCACAACTGGATCAATGGCTGCAATATTGGCTATATGTGGAATTCACTCCAGAGAGAGCTTGTAGCTGTCAGGAGAGAAGTTGAAGATTGCAGAGAGATGGAGGGTTGGGAAAAACAATGTCAACTCATGCTGAAGTCCATATTTGGCATAGACTACCAGGAATTTTATACTTTCTTGTTGTTTATTGCTAAAAGAAGATTAGACTCCTTGGAAATGGGAAAACAAATTACTTTATTTGGTAACTGGCACTTAGGAAAAAATCATACACTGTTTGACCTTAAACAGCTTAGAGAGATTTTATCATCATTCAGTAATGAAACTCATATACCTGAGTTAGATATTTATAAGAATTTGGAATATAATCCAGAGGAACTCATTAAAGAAATAGACATGTTGTTAACTCATAGTTAAGTTATTTTGCTCAGATTCATGAAACAAATATTACTTGCCGGTTTTGTTAGGTTTTCTTTCTATTTATTTTAGTATAACATACTTTCTACACTAATATTTTGATTATTTTTATATGATCTTTACTAATATTAAATGTATGCTTGTGTTTATCAGATGGTCATACTGTTTGTTGCACTTTTGAGTTATACATTCTGTACTGCTCTAATAAAATTAGTTTGTGGATAAAAATTAGAGGAATCAATCTAGTTCCATAAGAATGCATTTTTAGAAATATTCAGAATCTGGCATATTTGGAAAAAAAATTTAATTCTACAGAAAACTCCATTAAAAGTATTCCTAGCAGAATACTAAGTAGTTTTCTGCCTAACAATGTACAGTAAATAGTTTTAAAACTTGCCTGCATTTACAAGTTTTTACTTTTATTTATAAAGAAAGAAATGTATAAATCTTTTGATGTCTCCTTTCAAAGCATTCTGATGTCTCAGTTGCTCATTTTTGTTGTTGAAAATTTCTGTTTCTATACTTGCAAAGCTGCAACTTGTCAATTTTTCTGCTGCTTTTTCTAAAAGATCTGTGAAAAATCTCTTGCGTTACTTTCCTTTAAATGGGCAGTGTCTTTTAAAACCCCATTATGTTCCCTAACCTGCAGTGGTATGAGGCTAGCAGCATAGCAGGCGTAGTGGTGTTGGTTGTCAAAGTGAAAACGTGTTTAGAATTTGGTGATTATTTTAAACATAGTGCTGGAGTGTGCTGGTATCTGGTTAGCACAAGGAGATGTGGGAAGAAAAGGAAAGCTATAAGGTTAGATGGTAAGCAGTTACAATAGACTTTGTCAATCCAGAATATTAAATATTATATTCATTTATATACATCAGTGTATCACAAATATACATACACACACAAAATAATTAACTAACTAATTTTATATTTCTCTGCGTACCATCTAAAATATGATTTACAATTCTCTCTTGCCTTGTTCATAAAATTCTTACAAACAGCAAAACAGATTTCTTAGCAGCTATTTATAGAGCATATTTGTTAATGTTAAAACATTTAAATTTTTTTATTTCTTGTGCAAGAATATTGAAGATTTTATACCAATTACTTATGACTTTTTATCTATGCTTTGGCATATCAGTATAGTATATTCCTGTGAAGGAGGAAACTGTGATCAGTGCCCATAAAGTTGTTACAGATGAGTACGAGGCAGGCCCTAAAATGCAGAAAGCCAACTAATGTCTGTGTTGAGTATGATTGAAAGAACTGCTGCAGCTAGGCATTTCATATTGTACTGTGAAAAGAATACTCCAGCAACAAAACAAACAAAAAAGTGGCAGTTTTATTGGGACTCCTGGGATGAAAACATCCAAACAGGAAACACACAAAAATAGTGATAGACTCTTTTGCCACTACTATAAGACAGTCTATTTATTCAATTTATTGGACTGATTTTATGACCAGCTTAGAAGACATAAATAATGTTTTAAAAAAGAATTTAATGGGAGTGTTATGGAGTTTGACAAAAGTATTGCATACAATGAAATTTATAAAAAGGTTGTTCATTGGGAGTTAAGGAGTTTTTTAAAACTATTGCATAAAATTAAATTTTGATTTCTAAAAAAACTTATATGTGAGACATTTCTAATAAAACAGCCAGACACTGTTGCAGAAAGATACACGTTTCTAAGAAAAATGAAAGAGTTAAAAGATTCTGATGCCCCTGTTATTTACTTAGATGAAACCTAAATAAATATAAATCATACAAAACAGGAAGTATGGAAAAGCAAAGATGATCATGAATTCCTACTGTGAACTCCAATAGGAAAAAGACAGCACAGTATTTTATACTCTTCAACATTGGATGTTGAACTGGTTTCATTCCCAGCTCTCTGTTCAGTTTTAAAGCAAAATAATCAACTCATCTTCATGAATATCATGAAGAAACAGATAGTGAAACATTTCAAAATTGCTTTAAACAGTTGTCACCTAACAGTGCCCCCAAAGGTGCTATAATTGATAATGCATCTTACCATTCCACACAAATCAACAAGGCTCCAATATCATCACTTAAATCAGTTATGCAACCATGGTTCTGTGACGGTAATATTGAATTTGATCCACACTCCAGCAAAGCTGCATCATACAAACGATAAAATAGAAAAGAGTCTCAAAATTTATGAAATACATTGCATAGGGAACATGCATGACCATAATGTAATTTTACTACCCCTGTATCATTGTAATTAAAATGCAATACAACTTATATAGGCTTAGATGGAAATTATGTTGCAAATCACAACATATTTAAACCTAGTGATGTAAAAATGGTGTTTGCTAGTGCAGTAAATAAAGTGACTGAGTGAACTGGCTATGAGCTTGTGCAAACGTTAAAATATAGTACATTTTATTGGGAGAGAGATGGATTAATAGATGAAATTAGGGATAGGTTCATAATTTAGAAGTTGATCAGATAGTGAAAATGAAGATTTTGAAATTCTGGACAATGGAGTAGAAGAGGAACAGTAATTCAATTGGGAAGATGAACAAACAGATAAAGGATCCTCTGCCATTGGTGCTTCTATGCTGCCTGGTTTGCCCCCCGCCCTCCCCTCCAAAAGGATGGCTTAGAAAAAAAAAATATGGTATTTTCTTCTTATTCTACCAACCAAGTGCCAGCTTACAACAGAGTATGAAAGGTTGTATTTTCTTATACCTGTTTCCTACTGTGGTGCATTTCATCAGCTGAAATGGTGTGCAACAGCGGGTTCAAAATCAGACTGTCTTTCTATGAGTAAGAACTATGATACAATGAAGCACAAAATTAATATATTTTTTAGTCAAACTAGTACTCAGTGCTCCATATATTGCTAGTGTTTACCTAGAACGTGTTTTTGAGTTGACATTAGTTGATGTTAGGAAGGTACTAAAGAAAAGTGTTCTAGGTAAACACTAGGAATATATGTAGCATTGAGTACTGGTTTGACTCAAAATTATATTAATCAGACTGTCTGCTTGTCATAGTAGCTTATAATTCATGAATAAGATACCACATTTTTGAGTATGAGTCACTGTGTTTACTCTCAAACTTCCCTTACTTGTTGTATAATTGAAACGTTTTCAAGATCATTCGATCTCATCCTCAGCTGTTTGGTGACCAAAAATGAAGAATATTTCACTGTTAATAATGCTTCTGCTTTTAATATTTAAGATACCACATTCCTTATTGCCATAACAAACAGATATTGACAGTTGTTACTGACCATAAAACTTGAAAAAAAAATGCTTTATTAAATTTAAAGGGAGTCGATTAATGACACTAAACAACACTTACTTTTAAATTTTCCCGGAACATGTTTCAGAGACTTTGCCTCCATCGTCAACCGGACATCGACTGGTTCTCAGTGCGATATTTTGTCATAGTTCTCCTGTGGTGGCAGTTCGAGGAACTTGCTGAACAAATCTTTCTGGGGGATGTCGAAATTGAATACTTTGTTCGTATTTTTTGAAATGAAGATTTGTTCCCATGTAGACAGTTCTAGTTTTCCTGATGTATGTTTTAGTAATTTTGGTTCTGGATTGATGTTGTGGTTTTTTTTTTTTTTTTTTTTTTTTTTTTTTTTTTTTTTTTTTTTTTTTTTTTTTTGCCAAAAATGCTGGCAACTGCTGATTTTTCTAATTGTTTATATTTTATGTTCCTAAAGTGTCTAAAGTGTTCCTTTGCTCTTGTTTCTAAATTTCTTTTGGTTTTTCCAATATAAATTTGACTACAGTCACTGCATTCAATTTGATATATACCACATTTTTTGTTAGATGGAATGGCATCTTTGATGTTTGAGCAAATTAGGTTTTTTTAAGGAGAAATGGTTGACTGGTGCTAGTTGAATGTTTTGTTTTTTGAAGACTTTTTTGAATTTATCATAGGCCCATGGATGGTAAGTGAATTTTTTGAAAATCATATTAGTTTCTGTAAAGTCTGTCTAACCAACGCAAGTGCACGGCGGCCGCTTTCTTTGACTAACCCTCATAATCGTTTTACAACATGGACCCTCCTCCTGACGGTCCCCTCTACAACGTTGCAACATTTTAACATCACCGTCTTTTTCTAGAGTCTCTTTTTCTGTCTAAACAACACGTGCACTTCACATTGTGAAAAGACTGGGTTTTTACGAGAATCAAAATAAGAAACTTGGAAAATATTGTATTCCTATTATTGCCATTGTTACCACCACCACCACCACCGCCACCGCCACCGCCACCGCCACCGCCACCGCCACCGCCACCGCCACCGACACCGCCACCGCCACCGCCAACGCCAACGCCAACACCAACACGCCAACACCAACACCAACACCAACACCAACACCGTTAGATTTTCTACTTAGCATGTAGTCATTTTCATAATTATTATAATCAGTGCTATTAACTCACATAGATATAAGTGCCTCATTCCGATTCTCCATCACTCTCAGAGTCAGCGGTAATGATGAAGCTGCTATCGTTAAATTGCTGATCCCGACTAATGTATTTTTCCTCTACTTTCTTTACATGCTGCACACAATTTTTCCACAGTTCTGCATCGATCCCTTCTACACAGCTTCTCAACAAGTTGCAAACGCTTTCGCTGAGTGAAGGTGTTGCATTTCTCTTGCGCACTTCTCTCTTCAGTTTCGACCACACCATTTCTATGGGGTTGAAACAGCAGTGATACGGCGGCAACCTTAAAACTTCGTGCCCATATTACGAGCGATGTCGTCAATCACGTAATCCTTGCCCACATTTGCCTTTTTATTTTCTGCCAGGAGTACAGCTTTAATAGGCAGAGGTTCGGGTATTTCAATATTATGAACCCTCATGTATTCGACTATATCTTTTAAGTTCATCGACATTGTAGGTGTTCTGTATTTTAAACGCGAATGATAGCTAGCATTGTCCAAAACAATTATAAATTTTTCATTTCTTGGCAGGTTTGTCATAAGCCTACCATCAAACCACTTTTCAAACACTGCTGCATTCATGTCATCGTGACTGTCGGCCATTGCATCACCAATGTTTTTCGCCGATAAGAAGAGGCAGTCTTTTACCCATCCCTCGGCACTCCCAGCATGAAGCACCATAATCCTTTTACCCCTCGACACAGGAGCAGGTAAGGTGCAAGCACACGAACCGTCGTCCCACCCTTTTCTCGATACGTCATGGGTATCGTACCAGGTTTCGTCTAAATAAATTATCTTGTGTCCACTACTGCGAAACTTCCTTAGCTTTGACAAGTATATATATCGCCAAGCTACAATTCTGCTGGATTCCATAATAACCCTTCTCTTATTCAAAGTGCAGTATTTGAAACCCAGCTCCTTTAGAAGATCGCGCAAAGTGCAGCGTCCATAAGGAAAATCACAAATTTCTTGCAAATGTGCAACCAATTCATCTAAGGTGGGCGCTCTCCCTTTTGCATAGAAATTATAAATTTCTCGGCGAATTAAATCGCATGTGAAATTATCCACCTTAGAGAAACGTTTTTTTTTTTTTTTGTTTCCACACTTTGTCGGCGTCTTTGGTATTCCTTTCGTCACAATTTTTCTAACCGTATTTCTGTGAATACCCAAAATTTTTGCAGTTTCACTACATGACCCCTTACCAAGATTATTTTTCACCACATATTTATATGCGTTCAAAACAAGCGCTTGACTTTGCTTAGAAAGAGTTCCCGTTATAACTTTGTTTTTTGAGGCTTCTCCCCTAACATAACTCGGCCCAGCAACACCTTCCAATTCATTCACACTATTGTCTTCACTTTGATTATTTTCACTTGACTGAACGTTATCTACTACTTCATTTGCATTTACCACTGCATTTACCTCCCACGGTCTCCACATCGTGACACACAACGAATGTCTGCACCTAATGAAACAGAACAACTGGAAGTTGGAAATCTGGCAACTGAGACTCCACACGGAGTAGACATGCAACTGTCATTTTCAGAAAATCTGGGCTGCTATTGGTCCCCAACGCCAGTGTTCCATTTCTGAAGTGTGGAGATAGATTTATGACGGTCATTAGTGGGCGGGGAGGTCAGGACCTTCGAGGTCCCTTTGACTGGGAACTGCACATACGTTGGCTAAACAGACTTTAGCTGAGAGGGTTGTGGTTTCCTTTATTAGCTTCTTCTTTTTTGCTAAGTTCACATTTTTGTCTACTAATGATTTGGGAAAGTCATTTTTTGTGCTATTTCAATAGTTTTTTTGTATTCTGTTTTGTATTCTTCTGCTGTGAGAGGGATGTTTACCAGTCTGTGTGCTAAACTATTGAAGATTGCCTGTTTGTGGGATCTCTGGTTGTAGCCGTTAGCTTTTATGTAGTCTGTCTGTGTTGGTTTTCTGTAAATGTCAAAGTTTATTCTATTTTTATTTATGATTATTTTTAGATCCAAAAATGGTAAATACTCGTCTTTTTCTATTTCTACAGTGAACTTGATGCTTTTTTCGTGGATATTTAAAAGTTTTAGTTTAAATATCCAAGAAAAAGCATCAGTTCACTGTAGAAATAGAAAAAAGTTTTTTCTCCTTATTCAACAAACTTATTCAGGTACCCTGGATACATGATCCTCAGATTTTTCTCATACTTACACAGTAATGATGGAATTAAAATTTAAACAAAACTTAAAGAAAACATAAAATAATAAACCATAATTTCTGAAAATTTCTTACTTCATATATGACTCAATTTGATGTGGGAGTAATGCAATACATTGAGAAGTCCTGAAAATTCTCAGTTTTTTTCAATTTCAGTTCAGTTCAAAAGAATAAGAAGAAGAAGAAGAAGAAGAAGAAGAAGAAGAAGAAGAAGAAGAAGGAGAAGAAGGAGGAGGAGGAGGAGGAGGAGGAGGAGGAGGAGGAGGAGGAGGAGGAGGAGGAGGAGGAGGAGGAGGAGGAGGAGTAGGAGGAGGAGGAGGAGGAGGAGGAGGAGGAGGAGGAGGAGGAGGAGGAGGAGGAGGAGGAGGAGGAGGAGGAGGAGGAGGAGGAGGAGGAGGAGGAGGAGGAGGAGGAGGAGGAGGAGGAGGAGGAGGAGGAGGAGGAGGAGGAGGAGGAGGAGGAGGAGGAGGAGGAGGAGGAGGAGGAGGAGGAGGAGGAGGAGGAGGAGGAGGAGGAGGAGGAGGAGGAGGAGGAGGAGGAGGAGGAGGAGGAGGAGGAGGAGGAGGAGGAGGAGGAGGAGGAGGAGGAGGAGGAGGAGGAGGAGGAGGAGGAGGAGGAGGAGGAGGAGGAGGAGGAGGAGGAGGAGGAGGAGGAGGAGGAGGAGGAGGAGGAGGAGGAGGAGGAGGAGGAGGAGGAGGAGGAGGAGGAGGAGGAGGAGGAGGAGGAGGAGGAGGAGGAGGAGGAGGAGGAGGAGGAGGAGGAGGAGGAGGAGGAGGAGGAGGAGGAGGAGGAGGAGGAGGAGGAGGAGGAGGAGGAGGAGGAGGAGGAGGAGGAGGAGGAGGAGGAGGAGGAGGAGGAGGAGGAGGAGGAGGAGGAGGAGGAGGAGGAGGAGGAGGAGGAGGAGGAGGAGGAGGAGGAGGAGGAGGAGGAGGAGGAGGAGGAGGAGGAGGAGGAGGAGGAGGAGGAGGAGGAGGAGGAGGAGGAGGAGGAGGAGGAGGAGGAGGAGGAGGAGGAGGAGGAGGAGGAGGAGGAGGAGGAGGAGGAGAAACCACAACCCTCTCAGCTACAGAAACTAATATGATTTTCAAAAAATTCACTTACCATCCATGGGCCTATGATAAATTCAAAGAAGTCTTCAAAAAACAAAACATTCAACTAGCACCAGTCAACCATTTCTCCTTAAAAAACCTAATTTGCTCAAACATTAAAGATGCCATTCCATCTAACAAAAAATCTGGTATATATCAAATTGAATGCAGTGACTGTAGTCAAATTTATATTGGAAAAACCAAAAGAAATTTAGAAACAAGAGCAAAGGAACACTTTAGAAACATAAAATATAAACAATTAAAAATATCAGCAGTTGCCACGCATTTTTGGGAAAAAACCACAACATAAATCCAGAACCAAAACTACTAAAGCATACATCAGGAAAACAAGAACTATCCACATGGGAACAAATCTTCATTTCAAAAAATAATAACAAAGTATTCAATTTTGACATCCCCCAGAAAGATTTGTTCAGCAAGTTCCTTGAACCGCCACCAGAGGAGACCTATGACAAAATATCGTCAACTACACCGATGAGAATCAGTCGATGGCCGGTTGAAGATGGAGGCAAAGTGTCTGAAACATGTTCCGGAAAAATATAAAAGTAAGTGTTGTTTAGTGTCATTAATTGACTCTCTTTAAATTTAGTTTATTATAACAACACTGTTTTCAACACTTCCAAGAAAGGAATTGTTATTAGGATATTTTTATATTATTTAATTTTGTGATGGTTCAAAAGTAAGGGTGTGTAGAGACTTCTTTCTTTCTACCCTGGGACTGAAGAAAACTGTTTTTAATAACTGGTCAAGGATTTCAATGAAATTAAGACAAATGAAACCATCGGCAGTGAAGAATCCGACATTGAAGCTGCGGAGGGTGGAAACAGAAAACATACACAAGAACCATCAGATAAGAGGAAATTGATAAAAATCAGACTCTTGTCAGCAAGTGGTTAGAGTTAATTCCAAAAGTTCCCAGCTACTACTGTAGAGCTAGTAGTTCATGTGTATATGTGGATTTAGAATTTAGATCTCTTAATCAAATGCACAAAATGTATAAGGAGTGGTATAAGGAAACAGGAAATAAATCATTGGAAAGGAAAAAGTTTTGTGAAAATTTAGAAAAACAGAAAATATCCATACACAAACATAGGAAAGGATGCATGTGACAGTTGCATTGCATTTAATGAAGGAAACCTGAAACAAGAAGGTTATAATCTGCATGTCCAGAAGAAAAATTAAGCGCAAAAAGCAAAGGAAAATGCGATTTCTTCAGCTTCTGATAGTGTCCCTGTGGCTACCATGGATGTCCAGTGTTCTTCTGTGCCCTAAATTAACTATTTCTAAACAGTACTACAGTCAGAAGTTACAAATACACAATTTTACAATTTATGTTAGTAACACAAAAGTTGTGCCCCTTTATGTGTGGCATAAAGAAGGGAAAATAACGGCCAGTGAATTTACAACTTGCATCCTTGATTTTATAAGGAAGCATTTGACATACAAAAAGTAATTTTGGTGTCGGATGGTTGTGTGTACCAAAACAAAAATAAAGTTTTGGCAAGTGATTTGGCAGATGCATCGAGTAAATTTCAAATTGAAATTGAACAAATCATACTGGAGAAAGGACATATGAGGGCTGTTCAATAAAGAACGATCATAATTTTTTCGGTCATAATATTTCACACTAAAATTCAATCTTATTATATTCTGTTAGCTTAATGTGAAACGAACACGCCTTAGTATTTCATTGTTGGTACTCCTGGTTCACGCCTGTGAGAACCAGGCAAGTTCAGACATGTTCAGTATCGCCTACTGCTGCAATGGAGGTAACACGTGAGGAACAATATGCGGCTTTGAAATTCTACTTTCGTCTATACAAATCTTCAGTTGAGGCCTATACAATGTTACAGGAGGCCTATGGAGAGTCTGTTCTTCCCTACAGCAAAGCTTGAAGGCGGACCCGGTGCTCTAGTTACTGCTCTTACAGAAGAAAACATCAACACTGCCATTGTGAGAGAGGATCGACGAATTCACCTTAAGATCACTTTCTGAAATACTGAACATTTCATTGGGTGCCACGCACACATTGGTGACAGAAACATTACACTTAAGACGTGTTTGTGTGTGATGGGTTCCAAGACTTTTGATTCCAGAGCAAAAGGATATTTACATGCAGGTTTGCATGCAGTTAAAGTTGATGTTAGAGGATGATCTGGAGTTTCTTTCAAACGTAATCACTGCTGATGACACTTGGCTACATCATTTTTATCCTGAGAGCAAACAGCAAAGCTCAGTGTGGAAATCTCCATCACCAACCCCCCAAAAAGCAAAAGTGGCTGTTTCTGCTGGGAAAGTTATGGTCATTCTTTGATATTCATGGAATGGTTTATCAGCATGTTGTACCTCCACATACATCAGTAGCTGGACATTACTACAGGGATGTCCTCAAAACATTGCAAGTTCATATCAGGCGCAAAAGACCACATTTCCATGAAGCAAGCTGGATGCTGCATCACGACAATGCGCGGCCGCATATTGCCAATGTTGTTGCTGAATATCTTGTAAAAATCAACGTGAAGTGCATCCCTCATCCTCCCTATAGTCCGGATTTAGCCCCATGTGACTTTTTGCTATTCCCTAACTTGAAGAAACGTCTTCGTGGGAGGCATTATCCATCATCAGAAGCAGTGGTGAAGACTGTGGAGGCAATTTTGAAGGATCTCTCAAAAAATGTTTGCAGCATGTCTTTGAAGTCTGGCAGAAATGTTGGGACAAGTGCATCACATTCAGGGGAGACTATTTTGAGAAGAACCATCAAAATTATGAGGATGAGTAAAGGTACGTTGTCAAAAAAAATTGTGATCATTCTTTATTGAACAGCCCTCATACAATGATGGAGGTGGATGGTGTCCACATTAGAGAGGCTGTTTAGTCCACCAATGTACACCCCTGCACATTGTCAGTAGGATGGAGGAAGCTAGGAACAAGAAAAAAGGCGTCCATCTGTACATAACAAATCATCTTGATCATTCATTTTGCAAAATTTTTGAAAGCCTTCCACATACTTTTCTAACTATAAGACCAGGAAGGAAAACAGGCGACCTTACTGCCACCGACATACAAGCACTACTGTTAAGAGAGGGGGAGGCTTTGTACAAAATGAACCATTGAGAAGAGTGGCAGCCACTTCCGCAATGTAGGCACAAATTGAACGAAAATGGATCCTCAAAATCTCTATCATGACTCACTGAAGATAGATAAAACAATATTTGAAAGCCTACAGTCTGAAAATGTTCATGAAAAACGTCATATGTTCTATGATAATCTAAAATATCAGTGAACTTTAACTTTTCCAAAGATAGTATTCTTTTCATTATAGGTGAAAAGTTTTGTTTCAGATATACTGTCAAAAATGTATTTATTGATATGTTTTATATTTTTTCATCCATTTTGCATTTTTTGTATTTGTAAGTCATCTATATTATGTTTTGCACTATTTGTGCTTATTTCGGTCCATTGTAATTAATACTCTCATTATAGCCTATTTCGTTTCAATTTTAATCTATTTTTATCATACATTTGTGGAATTACTAACACTGTATTATATATTAGAAATTTTATAGTAACATTATTATTTTAATGTCTTCAGTACGGCAACATTATATAACTGTAATACTATGCTATAATGCTGTATGTTATCTGTTTATTGTATTAAGTTATTTGTGGAGAAAAGTGTATACTTTAATTTGTATGTAACAGAAAAGATTAACTGCTTCAGCAATGGGCATTTAAAACCTCCACAGGTTGAAAACGGATACCCAATAAACAGAACAAGACATTTAAATTGTTAAATGCTGTAAAAATGCTCCATAAATACACATTCGTATCTTCCATATTTATTAAGTTATTTAAACAAAACAAAACCTGGTTTAAAACCCGTTAAATACAGTATACATTTACAGTATTGTTACCCGAACGGCCAGCCCGCGATGCCGATCAATAAATGATGGCCGGTGGAGAGAGGGGAGACAGGAGGGGTAGCTGAGTCTTTGTTTACCACTCCTGCCACTCGAAGTGACACGAAGCTTCGAGAATGTTTTCCCCCTCCATAAAAGGAGATTCGGCAAACTTCGGGCCGTTCAATACCGGAAGCGACAGTCAATTGAGAGTAGTGTTGTTATGGCGTGCATTGTGTAAGTATGGCCGAGCGTACGTGTAAAGACGAACTGACAAAAATGTAATTGTGAACAGTATATTGCTACGGAAATAAAGTGCAATTTTTTGTTTGTAACCTGGACTTCTTATTTCACGAACCCACAAAGTCACAACTGGTGTCAGAAGTGGGACGATAACATCACCGAACATTACGGCCATGGAATCGGCATTGGAAATGCTTTTAGCGAAGATGAACGAGTTAACAACAAAAACAGGAGCGGCAAATAACAACATCACCGAGAAGATGGAACCGGCAAACAACAACTTGGCCACGACAATGACCGCAAAGATGGCCGAACTGACCACAGAAATGAGGTCAGCGAACGACAGCCTGACCACGGAGATGAAAGCGGCAAACGAGGCCCTTGCTGTGAAGTTTGAAGAACAGTTGGCCGGCGTGAGGGATAACGTGACGGAGCTGGGCAAGCGGATGGGCCAAGTGGATGAGCGCGTCGAGGACCTGGCGAGCCGCGTTGACCTGGAGGGAAAGGCCGACAGCAGCGTCAAGTCCTGAACGCCATAGTAGAGGACGTCGTCGGCAGGAAACGGATTTGAAGGCCGACGCGCCGGGACGCGACACAACATCTGCGCGCGTCAAACCGCCGAAATATGACGGCGCGTCAACATTTGAGGTCTTCCGCCGCCAGTTCGACACAGTGGCCAAGCACAACAGATGGTCACCGGAGGAGGAGGCCACACAGCTATTAGCCAGCCTCCAGGGACGGACCGCGGAAGTCCTAAACGCGGTGCAGACAACGGCGGCGCTCAAGGACATCTGGGAGGCCCTGGAGAATCGTTTCGGGAACCACCGCTTATCCGCAGCGTACCGCAGCCAACTAAAGGCAAGGTCACAGCAGCCGGGGGAGACGCTGCAGGAGTTCGCCATAGCGATTGAGCAGCTGGCTAGCAAGGCCTTGGTTGACCTGCCACTGGAGTTCTATCCCGGGAAGCCACCTACAACTTTGTCGACGGGACACGGAGATTCGTCAGCGCCTAATGCTCGGCGATTATAAAACCATCCACGAGGCGCTGACAGCGGCATTAAGGATGGAGACGGCCAAGGTAACAGCTATCCCGTCGTCAAGAACGAGGAGTGTGCGCTACGCCGGAGACAGAAGACCAGCCGAGGGACGCCGGCGAACACCTAGTGGCCTGTGTTGGGGGTGTGGACAGCCCAAACACCTGCAGAGAGACTGCCCACACCAGGAAGAGCAGCTGGAAGAACGAGTAAGGCCTGGCGTGGAGAGGGGCGCGTCGGCTCCATCACCACCATCCCCTCGAGTGACACTGGGCGCCGTCAGCCGGCGGATGGATGACAGCCTCATCGCGGACGGCTGGGTAGGAGGGAAGCCGTGCCGCGTGCTGGTGGACACCGGGGCGGCCGTGACCATCATCACACCTGACGTTGCGAAGGGTTTGCCGACGAGGAAGCCGAGCCGACCATACCAGCTTGTGTTGGCATTGGGTGACACCTTGCCTGTGGAGAAGGAGGCCCTGCTGGAGCTGACCTCGGGACGGAGTGCCGTGGGTCTGTGGGTGTTCGTCGCGAAGGTGCCTGAGGAGGTGATTCTGGGACTGGATGCCCTCAGGAGCCACGAGGCGACGGTCGACGTCGGCGGGAAGGTCCTGCGGCTCAACGGAGAAGAGGTCATACTCCGTCAACCCGAAGAGCGCCTTGGAAACGGTAGGGTCATCTTGAACGAAGACGTGGTTGTCCCCGCGAGGAGCGAGGTGATGGTAACGACGCGACCGGAAGACCAGACAGCAGGTTTGATTCAGAGGCCGCAGGAGTACGACTTCACCTCGGAACATCGCAGAGGGAAGAGTAACGGTAACGCGGACGCTATGTCCCGAAGACCCTGTCCAGAAGAGTGCGGCCAATGCACAAGAATGGAGGAGAAGGAGCGTGCCGCAGCAGTTCAAGTAGTCACGGCAGTGCCTGCGGATGGCTGGGATAGCGCAGGCCTGAGGAGGGAGCTGCTAGCGGACGCAGACTTGGGGCCACTCTTGAGGGAAGTGAAGGCAGGGACGAGACCAACCTGGGCGGACATCGCACCGAGGAGCGCCACCTACAAGTCTTATTGGGCCCAATGGGACTCGTTGAAGACCAGAGAGGGCATGCTGTTCCGGGTATGGGAATCACCCGATGGGAAGACGCAGAGAGAACAGTTGGTTCTTCCCCGGAGTAAGGTCCCGGAAGTCTTGGAAGAAGTGCACGCCGGTACTTCAGGGGGACACCTGGGAGCAAACCGGACGATTGACAAACTATGGCAGCGCTACTACTGGCTGAGGCTCCGAGCAGACGCTGAGAGATGGTGCCTTCAGTGTCACGTGTGCGCGGCGAGTCGCGGCCCCCATGCTAGAAGCCGGAGTCGCATGCAACAGTACAACGTCGGAGCGCCATTCGAACGGCTCGCCGTTGACATTGCTGGACCGTTCCCAATATCCGACCGAGGCAACAAGTACCTGATGGTGGTCGTGGATTACTTCACTAAGTGGCCGGAGATGTATGCCATCCCGAACCAAGAGGCAAGGACAATCACAGACTGCCTCGTGGAGCAAGTGTTTTGTCGATTTGGGGTACCATCAGAGCTGCACAGTGATCAAGGCACCAATTTTGAGTCCAACCTGATGAAGGAGGCACTAGAGAGTCTTGGGGTTAACAAGACCCGCATAACACCTCTACATCCCCAGTCGGATGGCATGGTCGAGAGGTACATCAAGACCTTAGAGGAACACTTGAGGAAGGTCGTGGCCAGCCATCAGCGAGACTGGGACGTCAAGGTGCCACTGTTCTTGCTGGCCTACCGCTTGTCAACACACGACACCACGGGGATCACGCCAGCCAGCTTAATGTTCGGCCGAGAGTTACGCCTCCCCTGTGACCTGGCTTTTGGTAGCCCTCCGGGGGTAAAACAGCCAGCGAGCGAGTATGTGGAGAACCTGGTGGACCACCTCTACGACATGCACGAGATGGCTCGCCAGAACATCCAGAAAGCGAGCGACCGCATGAAAACCTGATACAACAGGCAAGCCAACAGCCAAGGGTTCCAGCAAGGTGACCTGGTCTGGTTGTACCGCCCCACCCGGACCAAGGGACGCTGCCCGAAGCTTCAGCAGCCATGGCAAGGACCGTACCGTGTGGTGAAGAGGATTAACGACGTGGTCTACCGCATCCAGAAGGTGCCCGGAGGAAAGATGTTGGTGGTACACCTGGATCGCCTGGCCCGCTACGATGGCGCTGTTTGGGACGACCAGCCTTGAGGAGGGAGCAGTGTTACCCGAACGGCCAGCCCGCGATGCCGATCAATAAATGATGGCTGGTGGAGAGAGGGGAGACAGGAAGGGTAGCTGAGTCTTCGTTTACCCCTCCTCCTGCCACTCGAAGTGACACGAAGCTTCGAGAATGTTTTCCCCCTCCATAAAAGGAGATTCGGCAAACTTCGGGACGTTCAATACCGGAAGCGAAAGTCAGTTGAGAGTAGTGTTGTTATGGCGGGCATTGTGTAAGTATGGCCGAGCGTACATGTAAAGACGAACTGACAAAAATGTAATTGTGAACAGTGTATTGCTACGGAAATAAAGTGCAATTTTTTTGTGTTTGTAACCTGTACTTTTTATTTCACGAACCCACAAAGTCACAGTATCAATAAAGTAGAGACAATATTAATAAATCGTTGAAATTTCACTAATTTGTTTCACTGTAGCAAAAGTTGTTCTTTGCGTTGAACGCATCTAATATTTGAGACATTTTGTGTTGTGTGCATATCAGTGACTTCTCCAGTTCAAGGTTTTAGGATCTAGTTTATACTACCAAGCGATAATCATTGTATATGTTGAGTGAAACACACGCTGGAAAGAAACAAACCTCTCTGTCAGCATCTATATGCTTCTCTTATTTCACAACCCAAGTTTATGCTAACTAGCCTTATGCAGCTGTTTTTGCTCAGTGTTTTAGTTATTTATACTCTCTCGGTGTTGGGAGTGATTTCTTGTAACTATCGGGAGCAAAGTGAATGGCACATTTGAAAATGTTAAATTTCAGTGTTAACCGTGGCTTATCCTAGTAATGTGGCTTGCGTAGGATGTGCACGGGCTTCTGAAATCACTTTTGAAAATCTGGAAGACCTTTAGCTGTTTGACATGATTTGGTGTTCAGGATATAGATAGAGTGAGGAAGAAAATGATCCTTTCCGTCAGGTGTTAGTGAAGAATCAACATTGTCAAGTGGTCAAAATAACTCAAACACATATTGACATATAGACAAATAAACATATTTTCTGGTGTATAGCTAACTTCCGACATCTAACCAACTGACATTTTCACAATTTTTTTTTATTGCTGACTTAGTATTTTGCATTGTTACGGAACCATATATGTGAGTAGGATGAAAGAAGCCCTGACCTCTAAAGGCAATTTAGGGTCTAAGAGGAGAATTCAGAAGTGAACAATGTACATGTTATATTTTGTAAGCCTACATTAGACATGTACTGGTCTACAGATGGCATGTTACCCGCTCCATTGTTTGGAGAAATGATGGGTCAAATATGGGTGGTGTGGTTCAGCTACTACTAGCTGATATATGGAATAATACATTCACATCTACAATATGCAGTTGAGATATGGGGAAGCACTTGTATGACTAACATGAACAGATTGCTAGTTTTGCAGAAAAAATGTGTAAGATGTATATATAAGGTAAATAGAAGAGAATCATGTAGAAATGTTTTTGTAGAAAACAAAATCCTAACAGTAGTGTCTCTATACGTTTTTGAAGTAATAATGTTTGTTATTAGCAAGGATGAAATGGGTAACTTAAATAAACATTGTCACAAACATGAAACAAGGACACAAAAGAATTACCACAGAATAACTTTAAATAAGAAGTCAACAGATAAAGATCCCTTAATAATGGGAAAATTATTATTTAATAAACTACCAAATTCACTAAAAACAAAAAAAGGTAAATTATTTAAAAATGAACTAAACAAGTTTCTAATACAAAAATGCTTGTATAGACTGGACGAATTGTAATTAAATGTATATAACTGTTTATTTTGACGTATCCGACAACATGTAAGTGTTATTATGGATGAAAATATTATTATTATTATTATTATTATTATTATTATTATTATTATTATTATTATTATTATTATTATTATTATTATTATTATTATTATTATTATTATTATTATTATTATTATTATTATTATTATTATTATTATTATTATTATTATTATTATTATTTATGAAAAACAGTTAAGTGGTAAAAAAAAGTACTTGTATACCAGCTGGTTGTAACCATACGTAATTGTTTAGTAATTTGCTGAGCTCTAAATTCATGCAAGACCTGGACTTAACCGTATCAATAGCTCGTAACCTAATTGAGGTATCTTCATACTGGGGATAAGACATCCACCACTACGGCACCCCTCATACTTGAGAGGAAACATGTTCCTAAAAGGATACCATTCACAACCAAAAAAGTTGCCACCATTTTGAAAATGTCTAGTATGTTGCAAAAATAAGTTCTCAAGGAAACCAATATTATTTGGTGTGAATCTGAAGATGTGTCCTTGTGTGTTTATCCAGGTTTTAAGGTGTACCATTCAAAAAGAAACCTTTAAGGATAAGTGTTCATCCCTTAACTAATTTAAATTGATTGTAAAATAGGAAGATCAAAATAAATGTAATTAAATATGCATTGAATGCATGTATGCGCAGGACGTCTATACACATCCATATCAGTTTGGGGCATTTTAACTTGGACGTCATATGACATTCATATCAGTGAAAGGGTTAAAGAACTAATGACTAATTCATTAGCTTGAACTCATAAAATGAGATTTTGCATAATCAGCTGTGTGTATAATAAAGTGCAATATAATGCAGTCAAGGTCAGCTATGTGCAAGAGACTCACATAGCTGATTTGGCAGGAACAGTATCCAGTTGAGGCACATAGCCAAATTTGCATTTCTGCCTGCATAAGCGCAATCATGGGAGACTCCCTTAGACGGTTTTCAGGATATTTTCTGCTTGTTTTCTTACTGCTTGAGATACACATAACCAATTTTCATAAAAAAGTGCACATAGCCGATTTTACAGGCGCAACAACGATATATAGATTACTATAAGCATAACAGACTACATATTGTGGTCAACTAATATTAGGTATATGTTAAGTTTACTCAATTTTAGCAGTAGCAGTGGACATTTTCTATTGATTGTTGCAATCAAAGTACAGGCAGAAAGACATATTAAAATCAGGGAATGGTGATTGCTGTAAAGAATTTAGTAGTTTTGTAGAGGAACAAGGCAGTAAGTAAATTTAAACAGGTACTAGATCCAAATTACAGTCAAATCTGTCAAAATGGAATAAGTTAAATACCTAAGGAATATGGTATTGAGAATGCAATTAATATTTTAATGTTTACAATGCATAATGTGGGAAGAGAAATGAAAATGAGAAAGAGGGCAAAAGAAAAGCTGCAAAATTGGTTTGATGAAGATTGTAGGGGGGACAGAAGAGTACTGAAAAAGTTGTTGACTAAATGGAGGGAAGTAGGAGAGGAGAGACCTAAATAAGAATATTGCCAAGGGAGAAATCACTAACTTAATGCTAGAACATAATAAAGCAAAATGGAGAAAGGAACAACAAAGCAGGCTGACTAGGATTTTAAAAGAAAATGGTGACAGTGGGGCATGAAGGGTTATAAAATCAATCCATAAGAAATATACAACTAAACCAAATATTCAGCTGGGTGAATGGATAGAATATTTTCAGACCTTTTATGGAGGGGAATGTGAAAAAGTTTCTACAACAATGCAGAAATTAGAAATAGCTATATAGAGATTTTCAATGATGAAATAAGAAATGAAGTAATCAAGGAGTTTTTCTTAATGAAGAAAAATAAAACAATGACTAGATGGTCCCAATCAAATTTCTTAAAGAATGATGTTCTAATATAGAAAGAATTGATATCACAAAGTTATTTAATGTAATCAAAGGTTATGTGTCAGAGAACTGAAGGAAAGCTATTATACACCTAATATAAAAAGGTAAGGGTAATGTTGACAAACCAGGTAGTTCACGATATCCATTATCAAAATGGGAATAATATTTAGTCATATTGGCAAGAAGAATTCAAAATTGAACACAAATGGGTTTCAGAGTAAGAGGGAGAAGAATGGTTGACAGTATACTTGTAAAAACACAAGTGGATAAATATTTAAAAGACAGAAGAGACAAGGTTTACATGGTCTTCTTTGACTTAGAGCATATGACTGAATTTATTTGCAATTATTATGGGCAAGGGTATGATTAGCTATATAGTGAATAATTAGAGCGTTGTATAAAGAGAACATCTTCTGTATAAGCTTTAAGGAGGGAATAGTAATTAAAGAATTAAACCAAAGTAAAGATTTATGGCCTGGGTGTAAATTAAGTCTAGTTCTATTTAATTTACTTATTGATGACATATTTGTAGATATTAGTATGGACAATAACTTGATGCCAATCATTAATAGTATACAGATTTCTGGACTACTATATGCAGGTAACTTGGTGGCAAGATCAACTACTGGAACAGTCCTTGGACGCAGTAGACAAACATGAGAAGTGGACATTAAAAGTAAATCAAGCCAAGACACAAATTTTAGTATTTAAGAATGGGGGAGGGGCGGGGGAATGAAACAAATACGAGAAATGGGAAGAAGAGAGTGTAGAGTATAAGGTAGTTCAAGAGTGTAAGTGTTAAAATTGATGTGAATGCCTATGGAAGAAACAAAAGAAACTAGAAAGCAAAGTGTAAAATGCCATTGCGATGTAGAAATAGAATACCAGGCATAGAAGTTAAGCAGTTAGAAAGAATCTATAGCATGGTGGTAGAGGCTAAAATGCTGTAAAAGTGGGGTCTGGATGGAGGGTAAAAAATATAGACTTTGCTCACAGGATATTCTGCAAGGAAAGTACTAGGTCTGCATTGTGCAACTGTAAGGGAGGTAGCTCAAATTGAGTTAGGAAGAAAGGGATGGTAATGGAGAGAGCACTGAAATATTGGTAAATAATTACACAAATAAAAATATTTGTTAATTAATGTCCACTTATCTTAAGAAGTTGATGTTAATACAATGTTAATGATGTAAATGGTCATTGAACCATGAAATAAATCCCAAAGCTAAATTATTAAAACAATTAAATGTTCCCATAGATTTAATAGTGTGGGGAAAAAATACTTATTTTAAAAAATAAAAATTGCATAATGAATTTTGACATACCGGCAGTTGATTCTGTTTTTAGGTTTGTTTCGTCTTCAGATTTTGGTAATACGAAAAAAACATAGTATCATTGATGATGAAGTGTGTTAACTGACGATGTGAGCAAATGTTCATAAAATCAATTTTTTAAAAAGAAGAAAGAAGTATTAACATCAACTTCTTAAGATAAGTGGACATTACTTAACAAAATTTTTATTTGTGTAATATTTATTACTCCACTGTAGCTAGCTTCATTTTCTCTGTAATTGGTAAAGAATCTTAAATCTAGATAAAAGTAATGTCTTAAGGTAACATTTAGAGTATAAAGAGAAGAGTTTAACAGCCAGTGGATGGCCAGTCAGTCTTCAAAACAGATGCAGGTAATGAACTAGGAGGGGTATAGGGAAGAAGGGAAAACAACAGAGTTTTTGGAAGGCTACAAGAAAAACATTTGCAGAAATAGAAATACAAAAACTGTTTAGTGCAATAGCGGATAAGAGCTCTTTGCTTATTCTATGATGTAAATAATAAAACAGTCCACAGTGTAACAGCCCAATTTGGATCTAAGCCTGCCAACCTGATTGCCAGTTTCATACCCACATTTGCAAGGCATAGATGGTGGTTATGATATTTTATCCACTATTTAGTAACTACAAAAGTTATAATAGGCTTTGTCAGAAAGAGAAAGAATGCTTAAAACTTATGCAATGTGTATTACTTATAACTAATGATGGATTTACATATCACATTTATTTTGTGCAGCAAACTTTTGTATCTTATATAAAGGATGTCTAATTAACCATTTGCGTAATCTCTATTTTATTTTATTTATTTTTTTTTTTTTTTTTTTTTTAACATTTGCAGTAGTTGGAATTAAATTGAAAATTTTTATGCTTATTACTTTGTAATACTTGGAGGTCTTCTGCAATCTGTGGTAAGGCATATCGATTTTATAAATACTACATGCAATGTATTTATGTTTGTTACTCCTGAGATTGTAGATATACAAATTCTCTTTTATACCGATCAAAACTTCATAATATATAAATTAACAACAGTAGTAATTTCTAATTCTAAATAATGGTTCCCAGTGTTCCAAGTTTCTTTGAGTTAGTTAAAATTCTTGCTTCTTTTTCTGAATTCTTAATACTTTTTGTATATGTGAACTACATCCCCATAATACTATTCCATATCTAAATATGTACTGAAAGAACGAAAAATATGCCATTTGAACAAATTCTTTTGGGATTACTTTTTTTTTTTTTTTTTTTTTTTTTTTAAGATTAGTCAAGAGGAATACCTTCCACGATAACTTACTGCATACAAAATCAATATGCAGATTCCAGGATAGTTATTTATCAAATACCATACCAAGAGATGATCATCCAACTGATATGGGGAGGAGATGTGTCACGCATCTTTACACCACCGGTCAGAAAGTTGGCATTCTTGACTGGGATTTGCTACATATTGCAGCTCCTTAAATCCCCTACTCATGATGCTGAATGGGCACCTACCCTGTACCTGGGACTTAAATCTGCATTTTCCCAAGGGTGAGATTGAACCTTGGTACCCTCCGTGGCAGGGAACCACCGTACAATGCTCCTGCTCAGTATGCTACAGTGCAGGACTGTGCAGATAAAAAGATAATGGAAAATGTTGTAGAAATGATAAAACTCCAGAATCAATGTTATTGACATGATAAGGAGGACATTGAGCATATTAATTTGAATGTAAAATAACAGATGTGGAGAAAGGTATTGGTTTAAAGTTAGCAGAAAGTGTGTAATAGGTGATTTGTTTTGTAAAGAGAGTAAGAAAGTAGGTCAGTTTTTAAATAAACTTAAAAAACAAATGGAACTGGACAGTGAAAAGAGAACACAGAGTTACAGTAGTTAGTAGATTCTCATACGAGGGATGTTCTGAAAGTAAGTTTCATCATTATTTTAGACGAGATGGTACCCAGGTGAAATGAAAAATTTCTGTAAGAATCCACACCCATTACTGGTTCAGTGGTGGAGGAAGCACCAGCAGAGGGGGATAATGCATGTGCAGGGTGCCAAAAAAGAGAGAGGGGCAGCAGACCATTGTGCTTGCTCAACTTTATTCATGGAAGTAGTATATTCATTATCCATGAACACCTACAAACCCTGTAGGGTGAATAAATCATGTCTCATCAAGTGGTTGGTCCCTAGTGCTGCATGTTCAATGAAGGAAGGCAGTGTGGAGGTTTGAAGGTCGAAGTGGGTGTGCCTGAATGAGAACAATGCTAGAGTACAGGATCAGTTAATAGCGGACAGGTGCAATGATGTCAGACATGGCGTTCCACACTTGATATTGGTTGTGCTTAGACCCATTCCATGATGTGTTGAAATACCAAAAAGTGTCTGCAAAATGGGTTTAGAGAAACTTGATTCCAGATCACAAGAGTGCAAGAATAAGAATCAGCCTTAATCATTTGATGCTAAATGTGTGAGAGGAAAATGAGATCCTGTTCAAAATCATCACTGGTGATGATGAGACATGGGTGTACCACTTTATCTCAAAAACCAAGGCCGCCTCAATGACTTTTTTTTTTTTTTTTTTTTAATTTTATGCCCTCCAACGTTAAGTCATATCAGATGATGGGTGAAATGATGCTCAAATGAGCCCGGGATCCACGAAGCTTAGTGTTACCCCGACATTCATCTTTCAGGATGAGGGAAAACTCCGGAAGAAATCTTATCCAGGTAACTTGCCCTGACTGAGATTCAAACTCGGGACATCTTGAACCTGAGGCAGACACGCTACCATCTACGCTATCGAGGCGGGTGCCTCAATGATGTGGCAGCATCCCTGTTAACCAGAGGGGGAAAAATTCAATGCGTCACCCTTTGCAGGGAAGGTTATGGACATGTTCTGAGATGTGAAAGCTGCGAATCTCCTTGATTTTAGTGAAGGTGTTGTGCTGTTGGACAAGAATGCAAAACCACAGTTAGCAAGGCTCACATAAGAACAAATTTGTTGCTTTGAATGGGAGAGATTGGATCACCCGGCCTACAGTTCTGATCTTGCTCCATTGGACTTTCACCTGTTCCGTGCATTGAAAGCCACACTCTTGGTACGTCGCTTCTGAAACAATATTGAGGTGGAGCAGCATGTGCAGCAATTCTTTGCATCGCAGGGCACAGAGTTTTACCAGAGTGGTTTCTTTCAAACTGATAGAATGCTATGGCAAATGTCGCAATGTCAGTGGTGACTATGTTGAAAAACAGTGCAGTGTATATAGTTCATGCTGCTATGGTGTATTTTGTTTGGCAATAAAGTTCTGTGTGATAAATTGTGATGAAACTTACTTTCAGATCATCTCTCATACTTATTAAAATATTTAAGTATATAAAATGTAAATAGGATGCAATAGGTAATGAGCCTTGACTAAAGCCATGTAATATAAAATCTAATTTGCTAGGATAAATATAATCTACCTTTGATTTTATACTGATGTCGCCAACATTTTCTTTCCATTGCATTTTATCTTCCCATATGGAGGGCTTATACCCACCAGAACTTAACAAGTGGATGCGTAGAGTGAGACGCCTGTGAGGAGCAGAAGAACTCTGGACCCAAGAAAATATTCCCGATGGTGCAACTTCAAACTTAATATTATTTAAACCCACACGCATAACATTTCCCCACATGCATAACATTTCAACTCTGCATGCTGGCCTAGTTTTAGCTTTATATTGGTATTTCCAGAATGAAGTACCCTTAATTTTGCATTGATTTCAAGTAAATTTGAAGCATATCAACAAATTTTCTTCAAAGTTTCACACAATATGAATTTTCGACTTAATAATGCAGTGATTCTGTTATATGTTTATAGATGGAGAGAGTGATACTGATGTCCACCAGTAGCAAATAACAATAAGGCTTACACAACACTGTGGATGTGTATATGCATGTTAGTCTAATGTGAATACCATGTAACTAAATTTTGTTCAGTGAATTGCTTCAGGTAATAAGGGCTTCAGTCACTAAGTATGAAAATAGAGATTCTAATGGAAACATCTTCATTGACAGCTCTAGTGCATGTGCTGTCTAAGAAAAGCATGAACAGCACTTTGCATAACATCAGAAGTAAAGAACTATTATAACAATAACTGTAAAAAGTTTAAACAGCTGTTAAAAACATTTTGATTATTAAATATTTTTTACAGTATTGAGGAATATCTGTGTAAGTAAATTTTGTAAATAGTTAATTAACTTGAATGTTTTTAAATCACTTAATTGGACTACTTAGTATTTCGTATTCTGTAAATTGTGTATAAAACAAAATATTATACTTATTGTTAAGTTATTGTATAAATTGTGTACTTACCTGTAAATGCTTCAGACTGGATTCAATCGTGTATAACACCGATATTGAATTGCTATACAATTGGAATAGAAGAGAGAGATTTAAGAATGGTTCAAGATTTCATGAGAGAGGAATTCAATCCAGAGTTAAATTCCCCCCTCCACGCTCACCCACCATTGAAAACTGAATTATAGCCTGAAAATCTTTCTACACAGAACAATGAATGTGTATTGTTGCTATTATACTACATTGTTAATGTTCTTTATACATCTTTCTCATTTAATGTACCCCTTTGGTGTTTGATGTGCAATACAGCACCAGCTTGTGATTTTTGATGCAGACTTTATATCTAGTTAAAACTGATAATTTTATCCTAGGTTCAAAAAGGTAAATTACATATCAGCTTTAGAATTATTGCATAATTTGACTTAAATATTCATAATTTTTCTGCAGCTTATTATACACTTTAACATCCTTTCTGAAAAGTTTATTTAAATGATGATATGCTTTAAATGTGCTAAGGTGCCTTAAATTTTAAACCAGACTGCAATTTTACTATCCATTTGTAAATTATTATTTTAATTTTTTTATATTTGACTTAACAGCCACAATTAACAGGACAAAATGTTTGCAGCGCAATATACCTTGCAATTTTACTAGTACTAAAACATGAAACAGCATCATTGTTGTTACCTGTGCTAAGTACAAAAATAGAGACAAATATCAGAGTAGTAGGGCTGTCATGACCATTTGAATACTGTGGAGAAAACAGGCACACAGTTAAAATTGATACAATTTAGGTCACCGAAAAAAGGTTGGGGCTTAAATTACAAATAAATTCAAAAGTTTAGTAGCTAGTGCAAAAGGTAATGTGGTGAAAATATTATGAGAAAAGTAAAAATTGGGCAACACTAGACCATAATATTGCAACTTCATCCGGTATTTAACTGTCGCTTAATAACCTTGTTCAACTTTTGCTGAACCTTCATTTAATTTGCACTGTCATCTCAAGAATATGAATTTGTTAGATTCCCCTATTACTTGACTTTCTGTGCATCGGAATGAACTATGTATGATGCAGCTTCCTATTATGGGCAGCTGATTCACTGGGGAATTGAACACAATAGTCTCAAATTTCATGCAGTAACAGTACTTACTTCAAGTTTTCACAGTTTGCACAATCTTGCTTGGAGAACAAGTGCTTGTTGCAGTAGAAATGCAGTTGCTGACACTCACTTGCAAACTTGCTGTCTTTACAAGACTGAGCCCTCATGAGAACCGTTGCTTATATAGTCAATGGAAGTTTGCAGAAAGTTTGAGATGGTAGAATTTCTAGAAGATTCTGGTTATCAGGCAATAATGTCTCTTATAATTAAACATAGGTTTTCTTTAGCTTAGCATTGTTAATGATCTTGAATACTACACTTCTGCTGTATTTGTTTTGTTCTGCTATGTGAATATTGCTGTTTGTTCCTTGTAATATTCTACATTATCCATGGGTATGTTGACTAGACTGTGTGTAAGATTGTTTATTATTGCAATTCCTTTCTTGGAAGTGTTGAAAACAGTGTTGTTGTGATAAATTAAATTTAAAGGGAGTTGTTTAGTGTCATTAATCGACTCCCTTTAAATTTAATTTATCACAACAACACTGTTTTCAACACTTCCAAGAAAGGAATTGCAATATTAGGCTAACAAGTCTTTAAGAAAAAAAGAAGGAAAAAAAAGGGAAAAATTTAAAAGTGTTGTTTAGTGTCATTAATCGACTCCCTTTAAATTTAATTGATTATTATTGCTTATTTATATGTAATTGGGTTATAGCTATGATATTTAATGTAATTTTCAGACTTCCTGTAAATTTCAAATTTTATTTTTGTGCCAGTTGTTGGCATTTAGGTCTAGAAAGAGTTGTTTTTTGACTTCCTTTTCTTATTGTGAGTTTTATAGTATTTTCCTGTAGATTGAGTAGTTTTATTGTGTCATCTAAATGTCTATTTTAAGTTACTGCAAAGAATTCCAACATATTGGTACCAAACCTTAAAGAACCCTGGGAAAGGCATTGTGTGTTTTTAAATGAACTTCTAAATAAATTTGCCAAAAAAGGTGGAACGTGGATAATCTAGGGTGATCATAGATAATCCTGATTTAAGTCTAGTATTTATCATTATAGTTGTAGAAACTTCTGTTCATACACAGGTTTGTTAATGAAATATGTTCTGCTACTGCTGGTTCCATTTCTATTGTAGTTAGCCATTTTCTTAAACAATGTCTGTAGTTTTCCTGTTAGTATGCTTAGGAATAGGAGTGTGACATCAAATGAAACCAATTTATCATTTTTATGTAATTATGTGTCTTCAATTTTTTTTCTACTAGTTCCAAAGAGCTTTTCCAATTTGCATTTTCAAAGTTTGGGAAACAAATTTGTTTTTAACCATTTGGTCAAATTTATGTGGAGACATTTATGCTACTAAGGTAGCTACAAAAT